>JAODPA010119217.1:0-18329 GCA_025585075.1 Nepenthes mirabilis | reverse complement strand
AAATCATACTTATCTATTTAAAAGTAAACAGTTCAAATTTAAAAAATAATTTTTTTACCTTAAGATCATAAAAATTTTAAAAATGTCAATTATTAAATCATAAAAAAGGGGAATGATAGTTACCTTAACTCGAGAATTAAGCTTACCGAAGCATTACAAGGACCGTGAGAGTATATCAATGACAGCTTTTCCCCTTCCCTGTCTTTCATTTAGGTTTTAAGGCAAACGAATGATGACTGAAGAGAACAATGATCTTGTTTTTTACAAATGGACTTACTTACAACCATTGATGCGTCATGAAATCAAACTTCTAACAGATTCGAGTCAAATTGATTATTGAATCCGGCTCCATTCGCCAAGTCTAGATCCTGCACGCCACTACAACAAATAAGAGGTCAGGTACCAGCGGGATGTTATCTCACCGTAAATACTCCGACGTTCAAGTCAATAAACAATCTTCGAATCAAGAAGGTTATGACAAAATTAATAAATAATGAGAAGTATAAAGAGTGTCTGTGATGGTGGTTGGCTCTCATCGTGAGAGAATTTTCGTGGCTCGAGGGGAGCGTTGGCTTCTAACACTGTGTTCTCGGAGAACGTAGTGACAGAGAGTGAGTCAGCACTCTGTAAGCGTAGGAGCTTGTGAGAACGCTATTTGAGCTTATGAGCGGTTCTTTACAGAAAGGAAAGCGTGGGGGCTTGTACGAGTACTGTGCAAGCTTGTGAGAACTTTTATGCCGGAATGAGAGCGTGAGCTGGAGTGAGGACTTTATGAGCTTTTATAACTGAGATGCTGGGCATCCTTCCTTAGACAGAAATGCTTGATTCCTGTGCCCTACTGGGCTAGCTTCCTTTCCTAGCGTGGGGCTTTAATGGCGATAATGGCTTCTTGAGTGGATTGCTTTCCTTATATATTTTGTAATTTGTTAGGGTTTACTGCAGACTGGGAAGAGAATCCGGGGCTTTCCTCGTTGCATGTGCGCTGAATCTGCTGGTAACCATTACAGTAGAGATTGCCTTCATGGGAGAGCACAAAATCAAAGAAGAAAATCGTTGCTAATCGAGGACGAAAGTGTTGGCCAAATTGGGCTGAGCCCACGTGAGGCTTGCACTTGGGCCGACTTACTGTGGTGCTTCCAGTCAACGAAAATATTGACCATCTCTGTGAGTCAGTTGCCCGTCCTAACGTCAGTCTTGGCCGGTCTCTTTTACCTTTCGTCCGGTCAACGACTCACGTTGACCGTCCAAGCACACATACAAACCTTTGTGAATTTAGGTCATTCCTCTGTCTTAGGCCAGCCTACTATAGGAGTACTCATCACTAACCCCCCATACTAGTGGTCTGAATATTGACCTCTAGCATATTCATGATGGGTCACGTGACTTAGTGTCCGTCAAGATCCGCTATTCTAGGAAAGAAAATATTGACCGGATTCATTGACCGTTTCAGACAAAATATGATGAACTCTTGTAAAAGGAGTTAACCAGATTCGTGCCAAGCTTGATCTATACTTGTGTGGGAGTAAAGGCTCGGTGACGCTGCCCTAGTATGAACCTAGCAGCCAACATTTGGGCAGGTTGCCCTACTTCTGTTGACCATCGTTGACTGACCACGCTATCTCCTTGTGTAGTAGGCGATCACGCGTGCTGTTTAAGCCCCCTAAGATTTTGATCATAAACAGACTACTTAAATGACCAATGTTTAATTCAACAGTCAATAGGCTGCCTGGATACCAGAGTTTAAATACAACTACTTATGGGCCGCCCGGATAACTAAAGTTTAAATACGACTATTCATTGGCCGCCTGGATGACCAGGGTTTAAATATGACCGCCCATAGGCCGCCTGAATGATCAGGATTTAATAACAAGCGGGTAAGAACCTGCCCGACTTAGAAACAGTCTGGGTCATTTGCATAGTCATGCAAACACATAAAGCAAGCACACAAACATATGGAACAGATAAGGAAGTAAAAGGCAACATATAACACGGTACAAATGAAAAAGAATACTTCTTTTATTAATTGAAAACAGTACATGTACTTACAAGCATACATGTGGATGACCTATCTGTACTCTCACTGGAAGTAGCGTTTAAGGTGGGTCACGTTTCACATCCGTGGAACCAATTTGTTGTCCAGGGTCTAGAGTTTGTATGCTCCGTTCCGCAAGATGGCGAAAATTAAGAAAGGTCCTTCCCAATTTGGAAAAAATTTATTCCGATTGGCAACCTTGCCTGTAATTTTTATGCTCTACAAGACCAAGTCCGGAACGTTGAACTGCCATGCTTTTAACTTTTTGTTATAGTAGCAAACGATTCGCTATTGGTAGGCCGCAATCTGCATCCTGGCAGCGTTGCGGGCTTCCTCTAATAAGTTTGGATACTCCCGGATTCTCTGGGAGTTGCCTTGCGGATCAAAGAATTTGACTCTAAGACTTGGAAGCCTAATCTCGACCGAAATTACCGCTTCAGACTCATAATAAAGACTGAAGGGCGTCTCGTGAGTTGGCTCCTTTAGAGTCATCCGATAAGACCAAAGGACTAAGAGCAGCTCGTCCACCCAAGAGCATCCGACGTTCTCCAACTTGGTCTTGAGACCATGGAGTAGCTTGCGGTTTGTGACCTCCACTTATCCATCAGCTTGCGGGTATGCCACCAAAGTATGGATCAATCTAATACCCAAATTGGTGCAATACTTGATGAACACTTTCCCGAGAATTGGGTTCTGTTGTTGGTGACGATAACCTTGAGAACACCAAATCTGCTGATTATGTTTTGTCGGATGAACTTAAGAGCGTTGTGCTCCGTAGTCTTGGCCAGCAGAATGGCTTCAACCCACTTGGTGAAGTAGTAGATACCTATAATAATAAACTTCCTTTAGGAAACGGGCCGAGAATGTCAAGCCCCCACTGCGCGAAAGGCCATGGAGCCTGGAGGGATTTCGGCTCAGCGGGCAACTGGTAGTGAAGATTGTCATGAATCTGACAGTTTTCACACTTCTTTACGAACTCGAGCGCATCTTTCTTCATCGTCGACCAATAATGACATTGGCACATAATCTTGAATGTTAGATTCTTACCGCCGATATGTGATCCACAAATCTCGATGTGAACTTTGCCTAGGGCATAGTCGGCCTTCTCTGGGGTGAGGCGCCGGAGGTACGGAGTCGAGTAACCACGACAATATAGCTGTCCATCGACCACGGTGTACCAACCGGCCGTCTTTTTGACACGCTTGGCTTCGTCTACATCTTCTGGGAGTGCTCCGTCCGTTAGGTATCTTTAGCATGGTGTCGTCCAGTTTTCTACTC
The DNA here is from genome assembly GCA_025585075.1 of Nepenthes mirabilis. Classification (NCBI taxonomy): domain Eukaryota; kingdom Viridiplantae; phylum Streptophyta; class Magnoliopsida; order Caryophyllales; family Nepenthaceae; genus Nepenthes; species Nepenthes mirabilis. The sequence goes on along the minus strand of JAODPA010119217.1, from coordinate 15,019 downwards.
CGAAGATCTGCATCGCTTCTTGTTTCTCTGTGCTGGAGTGTTAAGAATCCCCCGCATGTCCCTCAAGTATTGTTTCGGGTTTTTAGCCGCCGATCTGACTAATTGGTCGGCCTTCCAGTTCTCAATTCTGGAAACGTGAACAGAACAAGATTACCTGACAAACCTTTGAAGGAAAGCTAATCCATATATAAAGCTTCCGTTGACAGAAAGAAAAACAAAGGCAATTCTTCCGAGGGTTCTGATACACCAGCAGCCACTGGCGCTGGCGAGTGGTTGAGGGTCACACCGGAAAGGTGTTGGCAGCAGCAGTTGGAGGTTTGCAGAGCGGAAAGGTCGATCTCTTGTTCAAATATACACTCCTAGAACTGCAAAAATGATTTTTGTAACATAACAAGATCACCTAACGATCCTTCGCATAGAAAGCAAGCCATGTACAGAGCTTCTGCTGACAGGAAGAAAAAACCGAGGCAATCTGTTATGCGTCATAGGCCTTGAACAGGGCAACATTTTTCACATAATTTGAAGGGTTTTTGCATTGAGATATAAAGATTTAGCCATTACAACCTTCATCAACAGAGTTGAATGCTGCATCCTCCTCCAAAAGCCATTGATTGATGCCGAGCATGAGGTCTTTACCCCTTCTCCAAAGTAAACGGCTCCTCTCGGTGGCGGTGGCGCATTCTATGCCGGCGATGCAACCTTCTTTGGCTGCAGCTCTGCTCTCTTGCTGGAGCACCAGCACCAGCACCAGCACCAGCACCTGCAGGGTGATGAATCTCCTCGGTTGTCCCCGAGTAACCGAAAAGACACTCGAAAGGGTCTGCAAGCACGTAGCTTCCCGGGTTTATCTGCAACATCACCAGATGAAATTATTTCTAACATTTAATTAAAACTCTAGGACCAAGAAAAACAGTTTTCCTCCCTCTCTCAAATGCTTACATGACGCAATTTCCTTTCTCTGAATACAGTCCTAAAGAACATGGCTGCCAACACAGAATACAAACCCAACACGCCATTCATATTTCCATCACTCTGTTTTTATAAAAATATTGGACACAACATGATAGGGGTAAGTAAACTAAAACAAAATTTTAATCATAAATATGATAACATAATTAATCAACACTACTTTATTTTGTCCTTCCAATACAGATATACAAGAAATCATTATAGTTTCAGTTATACCATACGAATATATATTTCTCATATAGACTGCATTTTAAAAAAAGGTATTATACTTTTTAACACAACTCAACGGCAATCGAGCAATTGGTAAACTGCAGCCATGCTATATGTATGCCAAGAAGTTGCAATAGTGCCGCTTTACATCTTAGTCAATATTTGACCATATGGGTTAATGAGATCAATCTTTATGGAATAATCTTGTAAGTTTGACCCAAATCCATTATTTTAACCGGCCAATTTGAAGATCCAACCTAAAAAGTTTCGGTGCAACTTGATTTAAATTTTGAATTAATTTAGTGGTGGTAATAGAAGAACAAATCAAAGACCAGAAACCATAGCCCACCACTAACTCGTCCGGAGGTGCAGGTGGGTGAAGCCTCCACGCAGTATAAATCAGTTATATTTTTAGGCTTATCAATATGCTATATAAATTGCATTTGTATTAAGGTTATAGTAGAGATTTTGAAACACAATTTGTAGCCATCACTCCTCCCGTAAGCCTATCCAAAAATACTTAAACATCTCGTCATTGACCGTGGTTTTTTTTTTTTTTTGGAAGATTTTTCAATATAAATTTGATATTTTATTATACGATTGTTTATTATTTTACTATTGTTAATTTTTCAAATCCTTGACAAATCATATTTTTAAGTAGCAATGGTTTTTTAATGATGATGTTGATAAAATATCAGGGGAAGCTTGCAAGTTCTCATGGAAAATGGATCGAGTACCGTTCAAGATGATTCAAAGTGATATGAGGAAAGACAGAATGCCTGACCAAGGGACTTGAAGAGCAAAAATAAGGAATTGCATAGGTGAGGTTCCCTTAGGTCAATAATGTAAAAGAGCAACATTGATTTTGAGAAGTATTACACACTTCATGAGACCAAGTCACCCAGATCCTGCTAAGTCTAAACATTACTACAAGTACATATTTTTGAATTTGATGTTCCATTTTTAAAAATATTTGATTATGGACTTAAATGTGCGAGTTATCCAACATGGTGCTATCCCCCTTGGATGTGGGCGTGGCATTATATTGCAATAATAATTGCTATAGGCTTGGCTATGCCTGTCAAAATGGCTTCTTCTCCCATCAAGATGGTGAGGCAAGATGAGACCCCGTCAGGAAGATGGCACCCCTTGAGACAAGATGGCGCCATCCTAAAGAAAGATGACTCCACCCTAACAAGCCGAGAGGAAGGAAACTCATAATGTCCTTAAGAGGCCATCATGATGAAAGAAGGCATCACCTAACCGGTTGTCAGTCACACGAAAATGTTTTAACTTGGAAAAAAAAGAAGCTTTTCAGACCGTAGATGGCATAGATACCAATGGTCAAAGCATTTCAAACAAAATTTTTGTAGTCATATGACTCTCATAGTGCTCAAAGCTCCCTTATGATTTAAATGTAAGAAAGAGGCCTTTCTAGTGTTTCATTGGCAAATTCACTCCTTTAGTTCCTAGAGAAATCTTACATTTGTCAGAGTAAGGGTAGTTGCTTGTATTGTAAATTTGCAACCATAGTTGTAGAGTGAGGACTATAGATTTCTAGATGAAGGGGCTCAGATTTTCCCTTTTTTATGAGTGCTTGAGGAAGCCTATTGCAGATATTTATAGAAGACTTGAGAATAGGAAAATTGTCATTGGGCATGAGGATGAACTTTTGACAAATCTCTTTCATTGTGAACTTTATAGCTTGGGTTCAGGGCTGAAAATAAGCCAAGTCATGCGCAAATAACCAGGAGGCTTAACTTGATGAAGTCTCATTTGAGCTTGTCTCTAAAAAAAAAGAAGCAACACCTGAGTTCAATTTTAAAACTTACTTAGAAAATGAACCAATATTGAGCACGATTGGGCTTGATTTATTTAAGCTTATGAACAATTCAGACCCGTTTTTGGGCCTGTGAACAGGACAGTTGTTAGGTTTGGGAGTGGGCTCATTAATGCAATCATCAATGAACCTATTTAAGGGCCAATAATAGACTAGTTCACAGGCTCATGTATGGAGCCATACAGTGGTTTGCCAATACACTAGTTAAGGCTTGGGTTTGGCAAATTTATGAGTTTGACTCAGCTCCGCTTGGCTCCTTTTATTAATCAAGACACCAAGCCTAAGCTCAACATCAAGCTTGGCTAATTTGGACAGAAATAAACCAAGCTTGGAGCCAAGCTCAAGGCTATCAATTCTTTTTGAAACTGAGGTCAATCTAAGAAAATAAGGCTCAATCTCATGTATAAGATAAAAAAGAGCAAGAGCAAAGCCTGAACATGTTTAGGCTTTGCTTACATGTTTAGGATTTGCTTAGGTCGGCTTATTTGCAACCGTACTTGGCTTGAGGTTCTCCAATTTGACATGGAATGCTCATAGATTGCAAAAACTACAAGAGGGAAAGAGAGTGTGTATTAAATCGGCATCCTAAAGGTGAAAGATGGTTGAGTTGATTTCTAGGGGGAATTGTGGGGACTATCTAGCGCTAATACTAAAATCAATACGAGAAGACCATATTTCTTCATTAATCTTTGTAGTTAAATGCAATTTGAATTTTACTCTTGACTTTGCATTCTCTCTGCCTTACTCAATTGGATATTATATCGTTTATGTTAATTATCATATTGTTGTTTATGATTTATAAATTATTTCAAACTTTTGAAATTCTTAAAATTCTGTACCCAAAAAAAGTCTAGCTTGACGATCCATTTGTGGAACAGCAGTCAACACTATGGAAATCCATGAAGATGAAATTAATAGTAACAAGTATTGTCATCAGCAATATATTGGAGCAAGAAGTGTTCATTCCACTTCATTTAGGATCTAGAAAGTGAATAATTCATATAGAACCAATCTAGGATTCATTCCCTAACTGCAAGAAGAAGAGCCTTCTTGTATTTGAGTCAATAAGACATTCCAATGAATCAACTCCCTAAATGCTCTATCTATATATACTAGTCTCAGTCAACAATGGGTACCATGCAAATAAATATCAGCCGATTTATATAGATATCAAGTCAGCCAATACCACAATATTTCTTCCGATACAACCAACATTTTCCAATATATCAGCCGATATTTTTCCCACAGTTCTAATTCACAATAAAATTATATCTAATATATCTGATACTTATCACCCATGGATGAAATCATCCATATCAGTCGTGGCCATATTGACATTGGAAGTATTGAATGATACGTGTTAGTATTTGACGCATCAAATGTAAATTAATTTTGCAAATAAGAAATTGGAGGTAAAATATCAACCGATATATCAAAAAATATCAGGTGTATTTGATAATATTTTGAATATCGGCCGATATATTCCAAATACACCACCGGCACAACGACAAATCGATATTTTATCAAAGCAACGGGAAATATCAGTATCGGGGGGCCTAATATTGATATTTTATTCCATTGCATCACCCAATATGGCCGACACTAACATGACCCCAACCAATACCAATAGTATCACTTTTGCCGATTATGGGTACTATCGAATACTATGTCTTAGTCTTGTCTATTCGGGTCACCTTACATCACAGTCTTCCAACACACATACTTATCCTTCCTTGGCTACCCTTTCCTTGCTTGGTCATTCGGAACATGTCTTAGTGATTTTTATTCTTCCACCTATGTTCTTTTATCCAAGTGCCAAAACAGCAGGCTTTTTAGTTCCCTAGAACTATCTTATATACTTTGACAAGAGAAGTTCTTTGTAAGATGGATATACATGAAGAAACTCAAATCAATCAGCTAGACCAATAGAAAATAGGACTTAAAGAGAAGCAATAAAAATCGACTTAAAACAATAATACCAAGTCGTTAATGCAAAAGTAGTATGAATAGTACAATATGGTAACAGAATAGATCACAACAAGCAAGCTGAAGAAGATGTGGTTTTCAACTTACATGAACTTGCATCGACTCCGAATTCATCCTCTTCTGCCTGGGAATATCAGAGTCATTCTTTCTAGGTGGGTAATTTGTGTCGTTTTCATTGCCATCAGAATGAGTGTTAATATCAAGTGACCTGTGAATATTTGCAGCATTATCGACAAAGGTATTCCGCTGCCTATAGATTGATATGGGACGATCTGATGTTGAATCATCAAATACTTTTTCAGAGTAGAAGTGCTTGGAGATGAGCTTCTTTTTTCGAGGATCGTCACCATATCTTTGCACCATTCTGCCACAAATTATATTTCAAATCTTACTTTCTAACCCAACTTAAATGTAGATTTGAACAGGCAAACATTCAACATAAAAGAAAGAGATTCATCTAAAAGAACTGTCAATGGTGATTGGACTGCCTCTATTGACTGCAACATGAAAAACAGATTTATGTAAGTAGTACTGCCATGTATGAGCAATAAAAACAATTTCTTAGCAATAAAAACAATTTCTCAAAGAAAAGCAAAACCATGGACTTGTAGGCCCAAAAAAATCGACAACTTACAACAGAATCACCTAAATGGAGACTGAGCCTCCTGAAACCAAACCAACGATACATTCACGTTGCTGGAATTCACATTGCACAGTGGAATTTAAATCCCCCCCCCCCCTGACACCATTAGCCACCCTCTCTTCTGATTGAGCACAAGGAACAACAAACACAAGAAATCAAGCACACAAATTACAAAACCAATTTTACGTGGAAACCCTTCTCAAAGGAAAACCATGGGAACTTGCGACCAAAATATCTCCACTAGATTTAGAGATCCATTTACAAATAACCCCTTCAAGTGAGCCCCTTCATAACACAACATATGGGAAGAACCAATTAATAATAATTACAACACACCTAACAATCAAATGAGGATATACAACGAGAAATCGAACAAATAATGAATAACACGCTTTACAACCAAAGTTAAAATAATAAATCTGAACTTGACGAATAATGAAACACAAATCAGACATCAAACAAATGCCCAATGCTTCCCAATCTTCTCTTTTCTCTCTCTTCCTTGAGGTCCTCTGTGTGTAATGGCCCTATTTTTTGCCCTAAAATCAGAACATAGGTATTTATATCCACGCATAGCATTCAAATGCAAACGGAAAAAATGCCCCAGCACTCATACATCTGTCGTGCGTGCATCAGGCATGACCAATCAATCCATCCCATGCACATGCGCTCGCCATGTGCCCCTATCCTGTCCAATCTGAGCACATGTGCCTTTCAAGCACCCTTCATGCACTAATTTCCTGCACTACTAAAATACTTCACTAAAGCGAATTCTCGTTCAAATGTCAAGCAAACTACAAGATAATATGTCTAATAGGTATGAGACTTATAAAAGAATGACCAAAACCCAACATATATCAAATGAAAAGAATTGATAAAAATCAAATAAAAAATATCTTTGCTCATGATGTCTTCACTTCACATTCTTCCTATTGGATCCTGACTACCTGTGCTCATCCATATGAAAATTACACTGCATTGTACTTCTTATTAAACAAGGTTAACTCGTTTCCTTCCTAATACATCTCTTCATCAAAATATTTCAGTGGAAGCATACATTTTAATTATTAAATGATACATGATGTCAGTAACTCAATGTCTTCTTAATTTGTCAGATAAAAACAAATTATTTTGACAAAAGACAACCATAACATTGTTGTCAAAGGAACTAGCAAACTACATAGACAAGACTCCTTATTGCTCAAGGTGCTAGGTGCTATGACAGCTGCTTGTTAAGAAAAGTAAGGTTCAAATTAAAATGATAAATAAACAAGTCCACTTGTAGTGCAGAAAAATATTAATCAGGGCTCAGACAACTGAGAACAACCATAACTATGTCTAAACTATAAGCATGGTCATTATAAGCATCGTGATCAAAAGAAAACATTGTTTGCATCCATACATATCACACTCAAAGTCAGCATAAGGCAAATGAGATTGGTGCCCAAGGATGGCATCATGTCATATCAAGCATCCAAAAGCAAAAGGCCTTCATTGAATGTGTCCAAACAAAACAGAGTCCAAGACAGTGTAAGAAAGGGTTTAGTTAATGGAAGTATTAACTCTTCAACCTTCCAACAGAATAGCACTGTGTACATCAAAAACCTCAGGTTCATAGGAGTAAATGCATTCAAAAGGTAATAGTTTAAGCAGCTCATATTTCAGATAAACATTGTGCATTGGAATACATGGGCAAGCCAGTATAGTATTCAAATTAATCTCTTTTGGGACACCTTCCATGGAAGAAGAAGATTATTCTCAAGATAGAATACTGGAGTTTCTTTATTTCAGGAACAAAGAAACTATATGGTTCAATCTACTCTCCTTTTCTAGCACGAAGACAAAATGCTAAGTTGCTTTAGATCATCATCAACTTCCACCGCATCATCCTCATCAACATCACTATATCATGCTTAATCTTTTTTAAAGTTCTCTTTCATTCAAGATGACTGAATCTGCCATCATTGTGACAATGGAGAAGTTGGGCCACTTTCTGACTTTTAAACACCCATAGTTAAGAAAATACCCTTCAACATATGGTGAAAACTTCTTTATAATGAAGGAATAACTAGTAATGTCAAAAAATAAAGATTCCTATAAAAAAAAAACAAGGATCTAACAAAAAAAAATTGCCCGCAAAATTCAGGCAGGTGTTTCAGCACCTTGCCACCATGACTAAGGCATTCACCTTGACGACAACTCCCTGAAGTAGCTTCACCTCATCAGGGGCAAGGCGCTCAACCTATGCCTCACCTCGCCTAACCAACTAGTTTCTTGCCAACTTGCCTTTGACAACACCAGCCAAACCATCATAAATTTCAAGGATTTTCTTGCTCTTGTTAACATGCATGATCCGGCCAATTACTACCCTTGCCACTAGGTTTCTTGAACATACACTATTATTTATAATAGTGCATATATATATATATATACACACATATTATTTTCACTGTGAGAGAGTTAACAAGGTATCTTTGTATTGAAGAATATTACGAAAGTGTAATTGACAAGGGGCTATCCAATCACCTTCGCCAAAAGTAAAACAATAACCCACAATAAAATTCTAGAGCCTGGAGTTTATAATATCATACACCCAAAATTTCCAGCAACATAAAGTGCTTCAAATTCTGCACGAGGAGGAGCAACAGAATAAGCGACCACATATTCTCCATTCTTCAAAATGCAAGCAAACAAGAAAACCTACTGCTTTTTCCTTCTCAGTTTAGTAGAAGGAAGTGATCACTTGCAGAGACCCAAAACTACGATGTCTGACTGTGTACAAACAGAACTTTCCCTGTTTAATAACTGACAGAGGCAAGAAGTCCAGATCATGGATAAATATATCGGCATCGGTCACAGCCATATTGATACTTGATTATAATATCGGATATATCAAAAGAAGAAATTCCTGAGATCGTAAGCTGTCAGGATTGTATCCGGCGTATTTTGAATACAGTAATATATTGCGAAATTGACACAATATCAGGAAATCATAATACCGCAAGGCCAGATGCTAATACATATCGACCAATATTTACAAAATTGACCGGTATTTCTACCTATGATCAGGAAACAAATACTAGAGGTTATGCAAAATGTGCAAACTTTGGATATAGCCAGCCTAATAGAGAAGCCATTTTCTAGAGCTTTTCACTTAGGGACCATTACGTGTTGGACAATATAAACGAACCTATTTTTTTCAGTGTGAGCTTAGGATCATTAGTGACCAAGCATCAACAACAAATACCAAAGAGTTAGATGGCGTCTAATATCTATTGCTGAGAAATTGCATTCATCAGCAATTTCATAAAAGCCTCTCCACTTAACTAGTGGAAACTGCTATAGAATTTATTTTTTAAAAAATAGAATGTTATTCAGCACATGAGGCATACTACATACATTTTTGCCAATTCGTGCTGCATCCGACTCCCATCCCAAGCAAGAATTTGTTCAGCACATGAATCCAGGGATTTGCTTAATCTCCACATTCCAGATATTATAGCAGCTCCTAGAGATGTAAAATCTTGATGAAAATTTTGGAAATGGAAAATATTATGAAACACCATCACAAATTATAAGACATTAAGTCAATTAAAAAAGGAAATTCTTTTACTTGATTCATGAAAGCAAATTGTCTATAAATTAGCTGATACACGAAAACTCAGATTTACACTCATCGAATATGAAAAGACCACAAATAATTTAATGCTTTTTGTATGGAACAATTTGGCCCAAACAGTTACAGGTGCAACACTGCTTAACTTCTTTGCAAAAGGCCAACCCAATGCAATGATACCAGACAATGTCATGAAGTTGCATGTAGCATTAGAACATTTAGCCAGAGAGAGAGAGAGAATTATAACTAGAGAAAAAGGCATTGTGCCTGTAATTTCTGCATTACTAGTGACAATAATAGGCAATGGAATTAATCCTTGTAGACTTCCAGCGGTGAATAACAAACAGAATTTACTACAAAATCCAGCAAACAGCAGCGATCAAAAGATATGAATAGACATCAGCTACCAAAACAACAGGTCAGAGGGACATTTTGTTTGCATTTTTTCCCACTAAAGTGGGGGGAAAAAAAAAAGAATTGACCGTCTCGGAGAAATGAGAATGCATCCATAGTTTCCTTAACATATCTGCAGATATTATACTCCCAAAAACAACTGGAATCGAGTTACAAAAGAGAGAGAGATAATCAGTTAATTACCTCCAGCAAGGTTGATGCGAAGAAAATTGTTCAGCTTTCTTGTTGCTGCCACAATGCAGAGATGGTCACAAAACTAACTATAGTCAATTTAAATTCCAAAATTATTGAAGTTGACCAGAATATTTGCAAAATAGAAAAAAACATTACACATTTCTCATATAATTGAACTATGTTACAATAAAAAAAGGAGTGGCTGAGTGGACAAGGCTTCACACTCTATAGGCTTTCGAGGAGGCTAAATGTGTACAACCTCATACCTATATTGTAGAGTGGCTATTTGTATAGTTTAAACCCATGACCTCTTTAACACAATGGAATAAGCTTATTCTTGTCCATGTGCGTCAAACCCATAAAAGTTTGTAGAGAGCAGCTGTGGCATGTTTTCTTTGTAACTGAGGGGAAGCATAATTATTGACACACGATTCTAATATAAAAATATAGTGACATTGACTATAAATTAAAATCATTACAATGTCCTATGCAAATTCTCGCTTAATGAGACCTACAATCTATCTCTTCAGCAACAAAAGTTCAGAAGAAAAACATAGCAGGGTGTCCTTGGAGCCAGCATTGCACAGTGTTTCATTGATGCCCACTATGATCGAATTACCAGTATGATCCCTCAGTCATTCACCACCATAAGTGTACAAAACGCTTCTCTAGTTCACAAATTGGTTACCAAAATGACAGATGAGAAATTCCTTCACACTTCAAGTTGTAGATCATAATTCCTTCACACTTCAAGTTGTACCAAACCAAAATGGTTTAGTCTGTAAAACCTTGTGAGACTAAGATCTTAATGCGAATCATTGAATTATCGTGTTAATTAACAGATGACAATGCACAAATATTCTTAAATAATATACCTAAACCTATACTTACGTTCTTTTATCAAAGAAAATGAAATCGATTTATCTCACTTTAACCTTTCATTCCATCTAAGTATGAGTGCACAGAATTTTTCAGTTACAAGAAATTCCTTATTTTTCTTAACTTAAATCTGGAAAATGGCAAAAAAATGATGGAAGTAGAAAACCAACTTTTGCTAATTGCCGTTTCATATATATCCAGGAAAACTGCCCTTAGACAATTAACTGATGGGATAAATCTATTATTGAATAGGATAAAAAGAAGATTGGTTCCTCGGCTACTTAAATGCTCTTCTTTCCATCAAAGATCATATCAATTAAGATAATAATTTTTTTGACAAGAAATTACAAAATCATATCATATTGTAATCTTTAATCATTTTAACAAATTAAGGAATATGTGTTCAGTCACGTGGGCAGTTCTAACATTATCTTCTAACACAAGTGGAGTCCATACATAATAGACAATTGAACTCAAGTGCAAGGCGAAATGCAAGTACAAAATCAATTACCCATCCATACAAGACCAGCTGCAACTGAACCTCCAAGACTAAAATCCCTAATAGCCTTAGACCTGCAAGCCAGAAGAATCTCTCTTTCTTGTCCCGTCAACTTCCCCTGCCCAAAGTCAAGAAGTAAACAAAGAGATTCAAGCATATTATGCGCAATTATATGTAGACCAAAAAGACCCAATTGGGCAAACGGGCAGTGCCCATTTCAAATAGAAGTTTTTGAAAGTTTTTAAGGAAAAAGAGAGAGAAAATAGAGTAGCAAATGGGTAGTAGTACTGGAGAAAGGAAGGGGTGTGTACGTTTTTGGAGCGAAGAACTTGTTCAAGTTCGAACAGAGCTTCCCCCATTTTCGTTCTTCAGAAAGACTGAAATACAAGATCAATCTCGTGCTAGTATGAAGCCAAAGAGTAAAAATTGGAAGAAACCTAGACCGATTGTGCTATCAGAAAGGTTTGCATTCCTTCAGAATTGTAAGCTTCTGCCATGAAAACTTACACTTCTGGGGGCGGTCCATCGGATTGATAATGCACTAGCCGATCAAAACTATCGACTCGTTAATGTCAGAGCCAAGCTTTTGGGGGGTGGGTAAGTAACAGAAGATCTAATTTTTGACGGAAAAAAAAATACAGATTAGCATCTTAAACAATCACTCATATCTTTACATCATGAGTGACTACAGTTTATAATAATGATAAAAAAAATGTTACAGTTAAGTGTGTATATATAATATTTTTATTATTGTGTATTTGATTTTACTTGTTTTATGATTTTTTGGTGATAAGGATCATGCACTTTGAATTCACCCAACACATTTCTCAATTTTGACCCATCCGAGTCCAATTTATTAGACATTAATTACGTTAAATAAATTAAAACCCTATCTATATTAGGTTAATTTGTGTCTATCAATCAGTTTTAAATAGCTTTGGTTTATTATGGTTTGTTCGTTTTATGTTTTATTTTACCTCAAACCATATCCAGGACATATAGCTTAAAATCTGTAAGTGGTAGCAAGTTTTACTGAAATTACAATAATTTTTCAAACTATTGTTGATCATGGAAAAAAAATTTTCCTTCATTAAAAGTTTAAGGTGGGAAAAACTAATATCATAGGAGATGATATTATTTGTTTTTAAATAAATATTTTCAATTGCCACAATGGCTATGACAGTAATAGTCAACATAATGGCAGCAATGATGTTGCCAGCTACCGTGGTGATAGCTAGTGATGGTTTCCGGCACCCAATGCCCAAAAAATTCAGGTCCATAGACCAAAAGACTTACGAAGACAATTTGGCAATTTGACCCAAAAGATCCAAAAACAATCACTCGCATCCCAGGAGGCCCAAGAAACCTAACTTAACCTAAGAAGTTAAGTTGGCCTTAGAAGCGCGAGGACCTGGACTAACATCCCAAGAAGTCCAAGTGGCTACAATGGTCCGAGAGACCAATTTGATCCAAGAGGCCCAAAGACGATATAAAAGGCTAACGTCACCAATAAAATCCTGAAGACATAAAGCAAAGAACACAACGCTGAAGTCCCAAGGGCCTTTAGCAAGCAAAACATCCGAGAACCTAACTCAATAAGTCCGAGGATTCGGCAAAGACTCAGAAGTCTTCCTAGGTATTATGGCAGTCTCTTCATCTCTGAATCATCAGATCGTGGGACAAGAGGGCCTGAATGACCGAGCACGCCAGCTCAAATGATTCACTGTTACCAAGGAGTAGGCATTCTCTACAACACGCCACCTCCGCAGGAAATTACGGCGCTCAAAGCACGCGCTATCATTATGGGGCTAACGGCACCTAACACACCGAATCAGTAAAGTTAGTGGCAAGCTTCCCTGACACGCCGAATCTACAGAGTTGGTGGCAGGTGTCCCAACACACGCCAACACCACGTGTCCCCATGTCAACGACATGATCCCCCTCTATCAATACCTCACTCAAGTAACGAGAGAAAGGATTCCAAGAGTTGGCACTTGCATACACATTGTGAACAGCAACCAAGTGAAGAAAAGTAAGAAAAGAAAAAAAAGAACGAGATCTCTTGCCTTGTAACTTTGTGTGGCAACAAAAGGAGCTACCGTGACCAGTTGTACTCCATTCCAAAGGTAGTGGGATCTTTCGAACCTAGCGTCCACCACCGTGGCTTTTCCCCTTTTCGTTCACAAAGGGATTTTCCATGTAAAGTCCTCGTGCATTGTGCCCTCGTCCCACTTTACTTTCCGAAACATTATTCTCATCAAACTTAATAATTCCTTTTGTGTTGCACTATTCTGTCCGTCCAAGAGCGCAAAGAGCGAACTTGGACTTCCGTTATATGACGGCCGGAATACGAGAACGCAACAGGTACAATTTGTTTTTTTATTAAATTCTCACAAATATCCACACCTACTAAGCTTCTATTTTTAACCTTCGGAAATCATTATTCAAGATCATTGGTAGTCTTCTTTGCTGATTCCTATGGCATGGAGTGGTTGATGGCAACTCATCTGCCAAAGTTGCATGTGAAGAAGTTTGTAAACCCAAGGAAGAATGGAGTTTTGATTTATAAATATCTATACGCTGAATAAGTTCCTTCCTTATTATGATTTACGGTATTTCTTTTCAGTCAGATTGGATTCTATCTAGTTTAATTCAATCCATTTATATCGTGTTTGGGACCAATGCATTTGAATAATTAAAATCTTTCAATCATTTTTTATAAAACTATTAAAAAAGTAAAAAATTTTGTCAACATATACGTTTGTATACCCGTTATATTATTAGAGACGATAAATGTTTTTATTTGATAGAATAATAGACATTCTAACGGTCAACTCAAGACTATCTATCCTTCTCGTATTACTTTTAGAATAAACTCGGCCACATATTCCTAAATCGTTAATATCATACATGGCTCGAAATGGTTTACGATGTCAAATCCCAGCTAGAGGTGACATCTTGTATTTGTTTGGCATTACAGCCCAAACCTAGACATTGCAAACTAGATTGTCTGGATTCTTGGACCCTGCGGTCTCTTCTTCACTAAATCAACTTGGCTATCTTTCAGCCGGCTTTGTAAAAGTTCCTTGGCACTATCTCATCCAAGGCTTGGAAGATTAAGAGACATGGGGGTATATGTTATGAACTCTTTGATATAAGCTTTGAAGCTCAACCGTTGATATTGTCTGCAGACGAAGGGCTCGGCTAATGATACTAAATAATACATACTATTTTATTTTTTTTCCTACATATGTATCACATTCCTTCTCTGATTTTGAAAACCCCTTTCTGTTTTCTATTTTTGGAAAATTTGGTATGGTTGTCATTCTGTTTTGGTGAGCCACGGGCTGTTGCCCTTCCATCTTTAAGAGGCCCGTTCCTGTAGTTCAAGAGGGAGAATACACAACTCGTTTTCCTGCTTCTATCGTCTTCTCTCTCACTCTTACTCTCTCTCTTCCTCTCTCACTCTCTCGGTTTTTCTCTGTTTTTTCTCTGCCAGAGCTCCCCTCTCGCAGCCCTTCCTCATCACGCCTGCGCTTACCACGATACAACCATGGAGTCCGTATCAATATAAATTTGTGTTATAATTTTAGGTATCAGAAAAATAAGCTATTTTAAACACAAGAGGCACCAAACTTAGAGAAAAATAAAAGAAATAAAAAGAAAACGCGTTGTTTATCTATTTAGAGTCTCATATGTACTTATATCTTCGTCAACCCTAAATAAGCTGTTCTAATTATTGTAAAAAATATTTTTTTAATTTTTTTTCTCAACTATTCTTTTATTATT
>JAODPA010119206.1:1558-18339 GCA_025585075.1 Nepenthes mirabilis | reverse complement strand
AAATAATTAGATTATAATAATTTAATTTAAAATAAACGATTAACGTAGGGAGAGCAAGTGCTTCAACCCATATGAATGAATACATTCTATTAGCGAATTGATCGATCAATGCCTGTGATTGGGTTGAAATTTCGCCTTTTAAGACTCAAAATCTAACTCTCACCACGGGATCTCTCACTCTAAAATAAGTTAAGAAGTCAAAATAAACTTTCGATTCTCTAATTAATTATCGCCGCTGTATATTTTCTATTCAGGTAATTTGATTTTTGTCTTCCTTATTCGTCACAAGCAGTCCCTGCTTCTGATCATAGTTTTAGTACTTTTAGCATTTATTCTCATTAATGAATTTTGTTTAGTAATCAATACTCTGTCGTACATTTATGCCATAAATTTCTCTCTCCATCTTTGATAATTTCGGGTTTTAGGTTTAATGCGTGTCCATTTGATCTACACAGGCGATTTGAAATCCACTCTGCTCAATCACAGCGTACTTCTGTTTTCTTCTGGGTAATTTTGTTGAATCTGTATATTTTTTTTTCTGACGAATGTCGTTCAGTTCTTCTGACTGCTGGCTGTCATATAGCGGAAATTTTTGTTTTTGCGATCAAATTTTTGAGACTTACGTTTAGTTGCTTTTACATTCTGAACTAACAATATGAAATTTCTTTTTCGTTTTTTTTCGGGTAAGCAATCTATGTGGAATTTCTTACTGTTTGATCTTAATACCTCTGCCTATTGATATAAACATGCAGAAATTGCGCTGGCATTCTTCTGGGTTTTTCTCCAGTCATCTGGAACTCGTGAAATGGAAGCATTTGGGTGGATCCATTTGTGTTTTGACCCATAAATATTTGTGGGTTTTGAGGGAAATCACGGGTATGTCAAAAGTTTGGCTCTTAAAGGAGAATCAGGTTGTCATTGATTTGGGAGGATTTTCAACTTTGTAATTCTGCTTCAGAAATTGAAAATGAGTGGGAAGAGAAGTGTGGGAAGGGCATCCCTTCTTCTTTGCGTTATAATGGTATTTGGTTTTTTCTTTTCCACCTACAATTTTATAACAATGGTAATGCAAGATAGAGCTGCCAGCGTTAGGAGTTTAATGTTGGATAGTTCACATGAGTTTGGTCCTCTAATTCCTGTGCTCAGGAAGGTAATCCGGTCGAGCAATTCAGACAGAAAATTTCATGTTGTGGTTACAGCAACCGATGCACCTTATAGCCAATGGCAGTGCCGTGTCATGTATTACTGGTATAAGAAGTTTAAGGATGAGCCTGGATCAGATATGGGAGGGTTCACTCGGGTTTTGCATTCGGGAAGAGCAGACCATTTGATGGAGGAGATCCCGACTTTTGTGGTTGATCCTCTTCCTGATGGTCTCGATCAGGTAAAAATATTGGTACTTGCATAGTACTATAGGTCTCATATTTTCTATGCAGCTGGCTCTAATTAGTCGCAATTAAGTCATTGTTGTTCTTGTATGGGTTTCGTATTTTTGAACTTCCATTTTTTCTATTGTGATTGAGTGATTGAATATTGAAATTGATAGGCACGCATGTTTCATTCGTGAGCATTACATTCATGTTGCTTTGCATTTGTGTACTTGAGTGACGGAATGCGATAGAAGTGGCACTGTTCATAGAGATTTATTCTGAGTGCAAGTGAACCCAACTAGACTGAGTGCTTTGTGAAAGGTTCTTGACCCATTTTATGTTAACTGCTTAATCTACATTGCGGCAATATAGAGTGATGTGTGTTGGTATCAATTTCATCGGGTGATATATATTGGTATTGGACGCCAAAGATTTCGGCAAGTCCAAACCTGGGGCAAATGTCAACTAATATATCAAAAATATCATATGTATTACACTATGTTTTGAACACTAGGGGCATGATATTAATATATATTGGCTGATATTTTATTCCATGCCATATCAATAGAGTGGTTCAGCAACATAGAGAGAATGTGAAGGAAGAATTCTCGCTATCCTAAATACTAAGTGCCCATTAGGCCCAGAACACTTCTATAGAAGCTTTCGGATTTTACCGAAAATGCTTATCCATATCTCACAAATTTTATTCTTTTTTCAAATAGAAAATTTCATCCCAATTTTACTTTAAAATTTTGCGATAAACTGTTCAAGACTCTAGCAGCAACTCTTTAAAAACTCATTTCAACAAAATTCTTGCTTGGCCTAGTTTCAATTTGATTAAGCCTTTTCAAAAGTTGGGCTGAATTTCTATCGACTGAATTCTAATCATCCACCGTTACTGCTTCTTGTTTCATAGCTTCCTTCCTAATCATGCATTATTTAACTCTCTCTGATCATTTTATATGTTCACAATCATGCATTTACCCTTTATCTTTGCTAAATCAAATGGTTTGCTCAGGGATACATTGTCTTGAACAGACCTTGGGCTTTCGTTCAGTGGCTGGAGAAGGCAACAATTGACGAGGAGTGAGTTTCTGTAGTTCTCTTATCATTTTGATTTTCATTTTCTGTTTTGTCTTTGCCCACGCTTGATAACTAACATTTTCTATTATTAATACAGTTTCATTTTCATGGGAGAGCCCGATCACATATTCGTGAAACCTCTTCCGAACTTGGCATGGGAAACCTACTCAGCTGGATATCCCTTTTTCTATATCAAACCAGCTCAAAATGAAAAAATCATAAGGAAGTTTTATCCAGAGGAGAAGGGCCCTGTTACTGATGTTGATCCAATTGGCAATTCTCCTGCTATAATTACAAAGGTAGAAATTCATTTCGCGATCTCAGTTGATGACAATTTGCTTCATCTAAATCTGAATGTCATTATAACTTTCTTTTGAATCGATATGGTCATACAGGAATGCGTATACGATGAGGTATCTCTTCTAGGAAGCCGTATCAAGCCAACCCAACTCTAGATATCCCGCCATTAACCGACCCACAGTGAAAATGACAATATTGTAGAATGATATTTGAGTGGTCGATTGCATGAACAGTAATGGAATTTGAAATGGACTGAATACACGAATGTTTGAAGTAGAGTCACAGGATTGACGCGAAATTAGGCTTATCAAATCAATGCTCCTGTAATACCCTTAATAAAAAGAATGGCTACAGAACTGTTTGTTTCCCTGCATCTGTTACTCGGGTCCCCAGAGGTCCATCCAATTGAGGTCCGGTTCTAGGAAAGTTGGCCTGTCAGGCTTGGCTACTTTGGTCTCCAGGAAGGTCAGTTAGACTGGGTTCATCTACTTCAGTCTTTTGGACATTAGTGCTAGGAAACTCAGTCTGTTGGATCTCAGATATTTTGGCCTCTAGAGGTTTGACTTCAGCTAATCGACTTTCTGCTCGCATTGCTGCAATCCAGTTACTTCTCTTAGGTGCGAGGTCCTCCTCATTGGTGTATCTTGTCACCACCATAAAAAATGAGAATGCTATCATCTTCATAATAATGAAGTTTTACCGAAAAGAAAATAAGACATTCAATATATATGTATGTATGTATTTATGTGTATATAGTCCTTCCCATTGAAAACCGACTAACATAGTCCTCCATTTTAGTCCTTGCTGACGGAAATTGCACCCACATGGTTGAATATTTCTTTGAGAATGAAGAATGACCCAGAGGCTGATCACACTTTTGGCTGGGTGCAAGAAATGTAAGTCATAAGTATCCAACATGTACATTGCCATTCCTTGAATACATAGAATGAAATATCGGCTCGTATGTATTGGTATTAAGCCCCAATACCATAGAAAAATCCCGATATATCATTCGGCAACCCTCGGTTTTGATTTACAAAGGTTTTTTGCTTCTGATATCTATGAATTGCCCAATATGGATGTATTGATATAGTCGTGGCCAATGTTGACACTTACATTTTTATCCATACTTCTATATAAAAAGCATCTCTCTGGCTTGCTAATGCTTTGATGTTATTGTTTTCTGTGGTTGTTTTAAGGTATGCATATGCTGTTGCTTCTGCCTTGCATGGCATCAAGCATGGTCTTCATAAAGATTTTATGCTGCAGGTTTGAATTTTCTTGATTTGTAAGATGTTTAGTTAGAGAAAAGACTGAAAGACTCAGCACTGTTCCTTATTATGTAGGCATATTTATCTTCCCTTTCCTCCTTAAAACAAACAAAGCTTTATACTCTGGTTGGTTGTAGAAAAAGTTAAAAGAAAAGAAACCGACAAAGAAAAAAAAATGAAAAAAAAAATTATTTTGTTTGGATATTTATTTTTAAAAAAATATTTAAAAAAGAAAATACGCTTCTAATAAAAGTGTTTCCTTGTTTGGTTGTCAATGAAAAATAAAGAGAAAAATGTTATTAACTTTTCATATTACGGATTTTTATTGTACTTTTTCATTATAAACCAAATATAAGAAAATATTTATACTTTTTTTAAAAAAATTTACTAGAACCAATCAGATGGTCTCTTTGATTGACCTAAAATTCTATTCTGTCATGACTCAGAATGTCCTTTTCATTTCAGCCTCCATGGGACTTGGAAGTAGGAAGAAAGTTCATCCTCCATTATACCTATGGTTGTGATTACAATAAGAAGGTATATCCCTTAGCCTTCCCAAATTTAAATTTCTTTCTTTCTCTTCTGTTTCAATTGCATTTGTCTAAGAAGCAACCACACTTCTTCTGAGCTAACATGTCGGTGTCTATTACATGCTAGACACAATGCTTTGCCGGCACCCTCCACTCTTGTCAAATCATTTTACTTTTTTTTTTCTCCTTTCTGTGCTCCAACATGTTCTACACACGTTGAGGTATTTTGTGACTTTTAGGGGAAAAAAATTGGGATTTTTAGTATAAACTAAAGAAAGTTAGAGCCATATGATAATTTACTCATTTACATATTGGTTCTTCCTGTATTTATTTAGATACTGAAATCAGAAAACAAGTATTTGATTGATAATTTAGTGTAAAATAGTAGAATTGATCAATTATATTCTTACATCTATGGATAAACTATAAAATTTAGTTAAAATATCCTTATCGTATTGTGTTCTCATTTTTTAGAACAATAACTCATTAGTGTGTCTGTTTGATATCATGCTGGTGTCGCGTATCTCTGTCCTTACTCCTAGGTTTTGTTGAGAAAACTCGTGTTGAGATGAATTGTCTTCCTAGTTTTTTCTTTTTCTGACCAAAAAATGGCAATTATTCAGGGAGAGCTAACATATGGGCAGATTGGAGATTGGCGTTTTGACAAGAGACAATATCTTTCAGGTCCTCCGCCGAAGAACCTATCGTTGCCCCCACCGGGCGTTCCTGAAAGTGTGGTATGGATTTCTTGGATTCGGACCTGTTTGACAGAACTTTTGAATCGGTTTCCCATATAGCATTCTGAAAAAGTGGATTGCCATTCTCACAAGTTCTGGGTTTTAACGGGTTTTAATTTATAGCTCTTTTCAATAACACAAAGTGCGGTTAAGTAATCTCTTTTTCTTTATTGTTTGACTCTTGTTAATTGAACCCTAATAAAAATTATAGTTTGAATACTTTCCATATCATCATATTTTCTACCAAAATCATATTTTCTTCTCCCTGAATACAGACACGTTCCCATGTTGATCATTTTCGTATGTGCTGGTTATGGTTTGCAGGTGAGACTAGTAAAGATGGTGAATGAAGCCAGTGCCAATATTCCGGGGTGGGATGTTCTTTAAGTACATATGAAATCAGGGAGACGATACAATATACAAGACATTATTAAGAAACATTACATAATTAATATTTGCCAAATATTGTTTACCATGTAAAATATTTTTCTTTCCCTGTGTTCCTTCTGTATTATTTTCTTTCTTTCTTAATTTCTTTCCATATTTACCATGTATATTGTATAAATGCATACCTTAAGGGCTGTGTAACACATGAAGCAGAATGAATAAAATTTCTGGCGTCCGCCTCCTTCATCATTTCGTTGTCCTCTCTCTCTGAGCTCGTCTGTGCCGACGCTCAGCCATCCTCCTTCCTCTTCGCTTGACGCCGAACTTCACATGGTATCAGAAACAATGACGTCTCACCAAACAACTTCCGAAACTACATCGAACGCTGCCGATCCGTCCTTCACTTCTTCATAAGAACATGTACGTGTTCAAACCCTAAACGATCTCACAAATCCTTTTTGACTGGAAATCGGTGACAATCCGGCCATCACTCTGGTCACCGATTTACTCACCGTCGACAATTACTCCACCTGGTCCAGAGCCATGCGTCGTGCCTTGAGAGCCAAGAACAAACTCTAGTTCATTGAGGACACCGTTCCCAAACCAATCAACCCAACCGATCCCCTTTTCTAAATCTGGGGCCGATGCAGTGATATGGTGGTTTCCTTGATCCAAAACTCGGTTAGTCCTTCTATCAAGTCGAGCATTGCCTTCGTCGACGACGCCTCTGAGATTTGGAGTGAGTTACGCGATCGATTCACTCAACAAAACAGGCCTCGTATCTTTCAATTGAAGAAATCATTGGCCAGCCTTCTGCAAGAACAGGACTCGGTAAGCGTATATTACGGTAAATTCAAAACCTTATGGGATGAACTCTTAGTTTATGACCTCCTCCTGAACTATGATTGCGGCAAGATGAAAATCCTTGCTGAGTGATATCAATGTGATTGTGTAATCCAATTTTTGATAGGCTTAAATGACTCTTACGCTCACACCCGCGACCAGATTATGCTCATAAATCTCTCCCCTCTGTTAACAGGGTTTTCTCTGTTATTCAGCAACAAGAACGACAACACAAGATGTTGTCTGTTCTGGAATCTTCACACACAATGGCTTTAACAGCCAAACGCAATCTCAATTATCAAAGGAATATTGCGAAAAACATTCACTTTGTGAAGAAAGACCGCCCCTTTTGTGTTCACTGCCGGATCACTGTGCAACCGTGTTTCAAAATTGGCAACACTGAGGCACCCGTGTGTTCCCATTGCAATAAAACTGGACACACCCTTAATAAATGTTACCAATTGCATGGATATCCTCCTAATCACAAATTATATAAGAAAATTGGCAACGAAATGCCTTTTGCCAACCTTTCAAGCTTCAAAAATTACACGAGCCAAGGAGGAGATGCTGATGACAGAATTGTCTTGACTAAAGCCCAATTTGACCAACTCATGGAATTGATCCAATCACGGGACACGACCAAGCCGAGCCAGTCCATTTTTGACCCACATACCGAGCATCCAAAGGCTGCCAACATGACAGGTACGGTATCATGTTTATCGTCTTCTCAACGACGTTTGGATAATAAAAAACACACATGGATTTTAGACACTGTGGCCACAGATCATATGATATGTGATCCCGCATTATATGTTCATAAGGTCCAACTTTCATGTTTTGTTAATCTTCTGGATGGAAGTAAAGCATATGTTTCGCGTATCGAAAATATTAAACTTACGAATAAAATGATGTTGGAACATATTCTTTGTGTTCCTTCATTCTATTTTAACTTAATTTCTATAAAGCGGCTAACTGATGCCCTTCATTGCTGCATATTCTTTCTTTCTAACATCTGTTTGATTTAGGACATTGTCTCTTGGATAACGATTGGGATGGGTGAAGAAAGAAATGGATTATATCATCTGAAGCATGCTGAAGTACCTTCAAACACTTTGACTAATTTTCTTCTCAAACGTTGTCATCTAAACATTAAATCTTCTGTTCACTCTGTCTCGTCTTCAATTAATATTTGGCATTGTCGATTAGGGTATATTTCACATTCTAGATTTAAGCTAATTGATAATCCTCTTGTAAAAGGAGCAGTAAGCTCTATTAATAATAATAATCATTGTTCCGTTTGTCATATGGCAAAACAATATCGTCTCCCCTTTCCTTCTAGTACCCATTAATCACACATCTTGTTTGAAATGATTCACTGCGATATATGGGGATCTTTCGTTGAGGTATCTTATGAGGGTTGCAAGTATTTCCTCACTATCATTGACAATCTTTCTAGAAGCACATGGATTTATCTTCAAAAACAAAAATCAGACACCAAACAGTGCTTAGAGAATTTCTACGAACTTATTAGAACACAATTTGGTGTTAAGATTAGAATTCTCAAAAGTGATAATGGTTTCGAATTCAACATAGGAGACTTTTACAATAGAAGAGGTATAATTCACAAGAAGAATTGTGTTAAAACTCCGTAACAAAATGGAATAGTTGAACGCAAACATCAACATTTGTTGAACGTTGCCAGGGTGATTAGATTCCAGTTCGGACTTCCCCTAAGATTTTAGAGTGATTGTATTCTTACAGCTGCCTACATTATCAATATAACACCAAGCCCATTATTAGAAAATAAGACCTCATACGAAGTTCTCTTTGGAGTCAAACCCAATTATGAAAATTTAAGAGTATTTGGCTGTCTGTGTTTTGCTTCCACAATTTCTCACGGGTGTACCAAGTTTGATTCTAGAAGTAGTAAATATGTCTTTCTAAGCTATCCTTTTGGAGTTAAAAGATACAAATTAATTGACTTGAATAATTATAGTACGTTCTATTCATGAGACGTGATTTTTCACGAAGAAATATTCCGTTTCCAGAACGACAACATTGATCAAAACTCAAATGGCCTATCAAATACATACCCATAAGAATAGCCCAACATTGTGCTTAATGGGGAACAACTATGTCAAACTCAACCAGAGCTGTCAACTTTGCATGATCCCCATCCTGTAACTGAACAAACAATCGAGGATAATGCCAACATATTTATTGTCCCAGTTCAAGATCAGTCTGGCAACCATCCGGACCAGTTAATAGACGATCATTCAGAACACAATACACCGTCTCCCGTAGTTAGTCAAATGCCTATTCGTAAAATTACTAGAGTTAGAAAGGCTCCCGAATATTTAAAGGAATTTATTGCCATCAAGTGTCCCAAACCTCACTCACTCAATCAGAAACCCAGACTACTCCAGGTAAACCATATTCTCTTACAAACTGTATTTCATATCAAAAACTATCTCCCACATTCAGTCATTTTTTATCCGCCATAACATCTCAAAGTGAACCACAAACATATGTTCAAGCCATACGTGATGGAAAATGGTGCGAAGCCATCGAAAGTGAATTAAATGCGTTAGAACAAAACAAAACGTGGATCATTACTAATCTACCTCCTGGAAAGAAAACTATTGGATGTCGATACGTGTTTAAATTAAAATTCAATAGCGATGGGAATATTAAAAGGTATAAATGTAGATTGGTAGTCAAAGGATATATACAACAAGAAGGCATAGATTATCATGAAATATTCTCCCCTGTTGTCAAGCTCACTACCATGCGATGCCTCTTAGCCATGGCCGCCATTAAAGGGTGGTATTTACATCATTTTAATGTTAACAATGCCTTTTTACATGGCGTTTTAGAGGAAAAAATTTACATGCAGAAACCTCCAGGGTATACTAAGGAAAAACTCAATCAAGTCTGTAAACTATTAAAAAGCATTTATGGCCTTAAACGGGCCTCTAGGCAGTGGTATTCTAAACTATCCACGTCCCTAATTGCTTTTGACTTTACACAATCCAAGGCTGATTACAACTTATTTACTAAAGAAGATGACAAATCCTTTATAGTATTACTTGTGTATGTTGATGACATTATTGTTACCAGTAGTTGTTTGGATTCCATTGCTACCATTAAATCATTTCTGGATAGCGCTTTCAAAATTAAAGATCTTGACACTTTACGATATTTTCTTGGGATAGAGGTCGCACGATCCTCCAAAGGCATACATATTTGCCAAAGAAAATATGCACTGGACATTCTCGCTGATTCCGGTACCCTTGGTTCCAAGCCCCTTAAACTCCCAATGGACCAAAATGTGAAGTTGAGCAAAGAGACCGGAATCATCCTGCAAGATCCGAGTGTTTACAGAAGGCTAATTGGAAGACTTCTTTACCTAACTGTGACAAGACCCGATATCTACTATACAGTACACATTCTAAGTCAATTCATAACTCGTCCAACTTCTAGCCATATGAATGCTGCTTATCAGGTTCTGCAATATCTCAAATTACACCCATGACAAGGAATATTATTCTCTTCTATTTCTAATATCCAGTTTCGAGCTTTTTGTGATGCAGATTGGGCTTCATGTCCTGATACTAGAAGATCCATTACTGGGTACTGCATTTTCATCGGAGATTCACTTATCTCATGAAAATGCAAGAAACAGTCTGTTGTTTCACGCTCTTCAATAGAAGCAAAATATCGATCCATGGCTACTACCTGTTGCGAACTGTCTTGGCTACGTTACATTTTACTTGATTTACGGGTTCCTCATTCTCACACCGCCGAACTCCATTGCGACAATTAAGCTACTCTTCATACTTCAGCCAATCCTGTCTTCTATGAACGCACCAAGCATATTGAGTTGGATTGTCATTTGGTTCACAACAAGATTCAAGATAGAAACATCTACACCCACCATGTGACTACCCATAATCAACTAGCAGACATGTTTATCAAGATTTTGCCATCACATCGCCTGCGATTTCACTTATCCAAGTTGGGCATCATCAACATATATACTCCACCTTGCCGGGGATATTAAGAAACATTACATAATTAATATTTGCCAAATATTGTTTACCTTGTAAAATATTTTTCTTTCCTTGTATGCCTTCTATATTATTTTCTTTCTTTCTTAATTTCTTTCCATATTTACCACGTATATTGTATAAATGCATGCCTTGAGGGCTGTGTAACACATGAAGCAGAATGAATAAAATTTCTAGCGTCCGCGTCCTTCATCATTTCGTTGTCCTCTCTCTTTGAGTTCTTCTGTGCCGACGCTCAGCCATCCTCCTTCCTCTTCGCTTGACGCCAAACTTCCCAGATACAAGTAATTTTTTATTTTCTTGAAATCCGGAGGTATCCATGAATATTTATGTATGAATTGTGGAAAAACACACATTATAAGATTCAAAGATGAGCTTTTATTTACCTTTTCTGTTTCACATCTGTGACAGATTACAAACTTTAACTATTGATATATCTAATTTCTGCCATTTTTGTAACCTAAATTAGGGAGCTTTCTAGGGCTTCTGTGTTGTAGTTTTTGAAGATCTTGTGGTGAGGGACGGCCTCATTTTGACAATTTGTTCACCACTAACTCCCATCTTCTTAGCCACAAGCCCCACCTCCATGAACCGTTTCATGGCATCTGTCATGTAATCCTTGGCCTGCTTGACGGTCATTTGCTTGCCAATCTTTTCCGGGTAGCTTGTCAAGGTGTCATCTCCTTTCAGGACGGCAGCCAGCTGCAGCAGTTCCTGCTGGAATTCACTGAGCTTGGCATCTTCATTTGCCTCGCCTTGCCTAATCTTCACCGGAGTCGGCAGCTGTGCTGTTTGGGATACAGATGAAAAAAACATTTATTAAACATTGTTATAGCTAAGCTTGATTTACATGATCTCACTAGTACACAGTTTTTGCCTGTACAAGCAGTCAGTTCATGGCTCCGTTTAGCGGTCCTGAAGTTGTCAGTGCTAGTTGCTTATAGTAGAGATTTTGTTGTTGCTGTTGATTATAAATATAGCAATAACCGTTGCTTATTGTTGCTCTGATGTTATCAATTGCAAGGGATGACCGATGTTGCGGTTAGTATTTCAGCAATCGCTGTGGCTACAAAACCTTCAAAATGCTTGTCAAATTTCCAAAAGCTAATCATAGTTTCCTCGAAGGCTGATAGCAAAATCTCATAAGCTACTAGGACATCCCCACTCCTAAGAAAAGGGGAGTGAAAACTAAGACGAATAGGTCCAAGATTTTAAACTTACAAATTGGCCACTCCTAAGATGCGAACACTTGGGAATAGCTAGACATGGGAAATGGGTATTCTTCATGTACACATGCACCGTGTGGACTAAACTTACTAAGCCATTATGCGGCAATTCAACATGAATTTCCAGTATAAAAACTGAGTAGGTAGGATGGCAAACCTGGACAATCAGTTCTGGGTTCTTTCCTAGTGTAAACAATGTCTTCAAAGGAGCCAGCCCACTCATCTCTTTTAGTTAAGAAAGGGGAAGGCAGGTTGTAGAGCTTCTTCACTGTTGCAGGAATGGATGAATGCTCATACTCTGATGTGGAGAATGGTCCTTTCGGTTTATGAATAACTGCAAATCAGCAATATAATTTTCTGAGCTCAGTCTCAAATTAGGAGCAAAAACATCATGAGTTAATCACAATGCATGGTTTAGAAAACAATAAATTCCCAAATGATGATGGTTATGTTTTTCAGAGTTCAAAATTTTTTGAGAGCTGTTATACTTCTATGTTCAATCAATGATTAAGATTAAAAGTTTGATGAATGAATAATAAAAATTAAATAACAATTTAAATTATTTAATATAATCTCTATCATTTATTAACCTAACTTTTAAGTTTTAAGCCTAACCGTTAAATAAATATAGAAACCTCTTCAATAAGATGACAATAACAACATTCCAAATTTTCACATAATACTCAAAGTCTTGTTAGCATGGGTTATTAGTTTACTTCAGTTTTTGATATCTCACCTAAGATGGAGACAGGTGACATTTCTGAGGTCTGTTTTCATCCATTGAAGTAGTATTGTATATTATGGAAACCATCAACTAATGCCCATCTGCCAAGCAGGGTGAGACATCAACCACGTTCAAAAGCCTGACCCTTTTTCTTTTTCTACGTATCGTGTCCATTGGACTGTCTCAAATTATATAACAGGCAACCCCGTCTTCAAATTACAAACATAATTGTTTAACCTTGATGTCTTGGAATTGCTACAAAGTAGGGGGCGTAGGATTCATCTACATACATTAGATTTTATCTAGATCTAAAAGCCTAAACTATTGAGTCAATAGTTAACATATATTTATAAGTCACAGTAATTTTTATTTCTCTATATGGACATTTATCAACTTTAAGTCACACATTTTCAATAGGAACAGCATCAAAAGATTATATATGAGCAAGCTGGCAACCACAAGTTTTCCTTGTGTTTGTTGAGACAAGTCAACGTCAGGCAACTTGCCTCATAATGGAGAAAGGACTGGTCCACTTTCCTCTCATCTTTCTCTGGCATAAAAGCCGTGTGAATATAAGAATACAATAACAGATACAAACAGAATCCTCCACGGCATCTAAATTGGATTAGCTTACAAGCGGAATAAATGCAATGACAGTTCCATCGTTGAATTTCCACTGAAATTCACCGCTAAATTCTACTAGAAAGTTTCTGGTGCGGTCAGTTTACCATGAATTCATGTTGCCGCCTAGTGTTGTCTTGCATTGCAAATTATTAAAAGGTACAATCATATATAAAATATAAATTTTGTTAAATTTTAGAGTCAAGTTTATTTATATTTGAGGTATTTTCTGCTTTAAAAAAAATTATAGAATACATTCAGTAACTAAAAGACACTTCAAAAAGATAAAAAAAAACTTTCCCAGCTGTAAGTTGGACGTGAAGTTTTAACTCAACTAGCATAGATTAATCAATTCTTATAACATAGACTCCCAGTGTGTAATAGTTACATGACATTTAATAATCTATTGAGTACCATGGGTGGCGTGAAACTCCCGAATATATTGCATAATTTTTCCAACATAGTTATTCTTTTCCATATTTTCCTGGATGCCACGGAATCAAAGTACAAAAACTGCATAATTTGCCAAATATGAAACAGTTAAAGCTGAAAAGGTGATGTTGGAGTCACAATCTAATGTCTACTATAATTTATAGAGTGCCCCCCCCCCTCCCAATCTTCTGGTCCCATATGATAAGGTCACATTTTCACTTACCTTTGACAATTGGTGTCATCCTTATTATTGTTTATCAGTACATAGTTAATTAAGCAAAAAGAGATGGCAGCAGTTCAAATTCACAATTAGTATGCATTAACCACAATCAATTGAGGTCACTTTATTACAAGATGAGAGTAAGGGTTTAAACAATAAAAGTAGCCTCTTCATAAGATTTACTTAAGTCTATGTACATTTTCTTCCCAGACAATAAAACTAGAAACTTCTTACTCTATGTCATACTTCTAATGCCGTGGGACCTTTTTTTCATGTGTGTGTGTGTGTTTTTTCAGGGAACCTCAAAAAAACTTCTCAAGGAACAAATAAAACCAAACTGTAGGAGGGGGAGTGGGGGTTTGTATGTATTCATTTATTTAAACTAAATATTCAATGCCTTTCATTGCTATATCTGGCAACTAACAAAAATCAACCATAAACTAGCAACAAAATTAATGCGTCACAGTTGTGCACGAGTAATACCATTGGCAATTTATATTATAAAAATGTTGTCATTTCCTCCTTTTTAAGCAAAAGATTGAGATGATAAACTTAAAACTAAACTAAACTATTGTAGGTACTTCTTCAGAGACCCATGACATGTTTTAAGATAGAAATTATGAGCAATTTATAGGATATGCTAAAATAAAACAGAATATATTCTTTCATGACCATTTTAAAATTAAATAATGAATTGTAAAATAAAATATAGATTGGATACAAGACTTACTCACCTGTACCCTTCTCGATCCACGGTGAGACCATGATAGTAGGGACCCTGACTCCCAGCCTATCAAATTTGAAGTAAAACGGGTCAGGCCCCACAATACCATCAGGGCTAGGGACCCCTCTAACAGGGGTAGCAACGTGATCGTAGAACCCGCCATGCTCGTCATAGGTGATGATCAAAATGGTGTCGTTCCACTGTGGGCTTGCCCTTAGCGTCTCATATACCTCCTTTACAAACAATTGGCCTTGATACACATCATGCGATGGATGATCATCGGTTGCGGGCTCCGCCTTGGTGTCCATGTAATGTTGCTCTATCACAGCATATCCCGGAAGCTTGCCTTCTCGGGCATGCTTTTTGAAGAACGACTTGTAAGATATGAAATTTTTTTGGTACTTGAGCTTTCTAAGGTTTCTCAAGAAAAGAGTCGCTGGAATATCCTGGTAGTATATCCCGAATGATATGCCGTTGTCATCCAGGTTCTCAAATATCGTTCTCTGCGGGTAACCTTGTGACACATAAATTGACAGAATCAGTCCCTTGCAAAAGGATGGTAATACTTCTAAACCTTTTGCTTTCAACAGCTGCATAAATAAATTATTAGCACGTCAAGATATTGATTACTTTACAAGTAACCTGTCAAATCAATTGTTCATGAACAGCTCGAAGTCCTGATCCGATAAGCTTGATTCGAGCTTGTTTGTTTATAAAAATGAGTGACATCCAGGCCTACTTTCAAGCTCATCAGATAAGCAAGCCAAATATGAACCTGATAAAGCTTGATTTATTTAGGTTCATGATTAACTCGGTTAGACTAGTTTTATAGGCTCATGAAAAAGATCATGAACAAATTCGTTCATAAGCTCATGAATAAAATCATTTATAGACCAATAATAGATTTATTTATAAACTTATATAGGCTCGTTTAAAACCTTATTAATAAACTCATTTAAGAGTTAGGCTTGTTTATGAGTTTAGTCTGACAATTAAGCTTGGCCTGGTTTTGCTCGACTTGTTTATTCATAAAAAAACTAAGCCTGAACTCAAGATCGAGTGCAAGTCATTTATATATAAACAAACCAATCCACAACACAAGCTCATGCTTGGTTATGGGTCACTCCTTGTGGACCCATAATTGATTAATGGGTCATCCGGAGGTACGGTCGAATACACATGGATTCAATGTTAAGAGGAGTATTGTGATCTTCGCACGCGCGGCGAGCACCTAGAGACATCCTAATCTAAATGGAGATTGGGCGGACACTCCGAAGGCCGACCAGATGCCTAGTCCGAAGGGAGACCGGACAGACATTCTAAAAATAGATCGGATGCCAAATAAGATGAGCAATAGGGCGATGATGACGAAGGGCATCTAGATGACGAGTATGGAATAAAAGCGCAAAAAATGTACTTTAGGGTTATAAAATGAGAGCGATAATGAAAAAACCGTGACTTTGTAAAAACACTTGAAAAATCAATTAGAGGGTGTTGCCAGTGAGAAAAAAAGAAAAGAGGAGAGAAAAGGGTAAAGAGGAAGATTCAAAATTCTTCGG
The DNA here is from genome assembly GCA_025585075.1 of Nepenthes mirabilis. NCBI lineage: Eukaryota > Viridiplantae > Streptophyta > Magnoliopsida > Caryophyllales > Nepenthaceae > Nepenthes > Nepenthes mirabilis. The sequence continues at coordinate 2,242 of JAODPA010119206.1, read as the reverse complement.
TCATCACCGACCTGAACGTACTGTTCTCTGAGCTGTGAAGAATATTTTGTTGGTCGTGTTTTTGCTCCCTCGTCTCTTACTCTATTTTTTTGTTCGGTTTTTGTACTCTATTTTGAGGGTTTTGTTAACCAATTTTATATAGTAAAAATTTATTGACGCACAATTTCGTGATTTTTCTCTCTTATTCAATAAAGGGTTTCCATATAAAATTATTTATATATCGCTTTATTGTATGATTATTATTTATCTTGTGCATCGTCGCCACTCATTCTTCCCTCTCGGTTCATTGAAACGGCCAGCTAATCCCCAACAACTCAAGCCTCTCTATTTTGTACCAAGTCCAGCTCAAGTTTGAAAAAATAAACTCGACTGAAGTTCACTTCAAATTTTATAAAAAGAGCCAAGCCAAGTCGATGCATGTCCTACTTCCCATGAACAGTATGTCACAAATATAAGCACTACAAAAGTTGATTATATTAATGAACTTTAATAGGAATCGTGTTCATATTGCTTTGTTGTCTATACTACTACTTCTCATTATCCCACTATCGAGTTAAATCTTAATTCAATGATAAGATTACTCCGTTGCTATTTCAATAAGATAAATTTAAATCATATACATATTTTCTATGCGTGTATAACCCTTTGTCTATTGAACTGAAAACTAGCATAATAATCTACTAT
>JAODPA010119195.1:0-18344 GCA_025585075.1 Nepenthes mirabilis | reverse complement strand
AGTTTAAAATGTCTAAATAGTCATAATTTTATGAATTTTTTTTTAAAAAATATTTACATATTTTTATAGAAAGGAATTTAACTCCCAAGAGACACTATGCAGTACAAAAGACACTGATTAAGCATGCATGAGAATGTAAAATACAGTTTTATCCTGGCTCTCCAAGGAGTGCAGGCTGAGCCAAGGGCCGACTCAATTTCATACGATTGGACTAATGGGTGCAACTGGGTGCTTGGTCTAGTAACCCCGGCTAGCCCCTTGACTCGAACCTGTATCCGTAATGAATCCGTAGAAATTAAATGCCAACCACATTACAGTAGACTATGAGAGGGGGAGAAACCTTATCGGCCACAACTGTTTTGAAGCGAAGGAGACACCGGGCATCGACCTTTTATTCCGGACCCAGAAAATCAGTGGTTAAGCTATGAAGCAGAGCCAGCTCAATAGCTAGTGACCACTCCGGCAGACTTGCCCGTATCGGCTCATTCTGACTGCTTATTCCAGTAAATGATGAAACTCCATCTGCTACCTGAATTCTGAACTCATTACAGTAGACTTGTGCTACTCGTCTATGGTGACCGGAAAGCTTCGCCAGCATATCGCACATTTCCAAGTTCCTCTTCGATACGCAAAAGCTGAAACCAGAAACAAGTCATCGCGGCCAATCAGATAGCTACTCCATCTAAATGAAGAAGGAAAAAAAATATAAGAAGTTCTGTTAGCTGATGACAGTTGGATTCTGCCTTAGCTCTTCTAAATGACTCTGTTTCAGAGAGCAATGTTTCGTTCAGACAAATGGTCCTTAAAAAGACCCCCGCAGTCTTGTAATCATAGTCATTTCAGCAGAATAGTTAAGGGGGTTAAGGGTAATTTACTGCATGGAACTGTCGCATCTATTTTTTCTTAAGGGTATATTTGGATAAAATAATATATTAAAGAAAGAAAAAAAATTCAAGAATTTTCTTTATTTTTGCGTTTGGATTGGATGAAAAATTTTAGAAAAAAAAGTTATGAAAAATATTTACAAAAATATTGGTATTTTAATAAAAATTATTTTTTATTTAAAATTACCTGTAAAATCAAGATAAATGGAAGGGGAAAAAAAAAAATCAAATTTCTATATCAAAGGCATGTATTCTTCTATACTTCAATTTTTCTTTGATAACCAACCAACGAAAATGCTTTTTACTTAAAAATTGATCTTCTTTCTGATATGAATTTTTATAACATCCAAATAAAAAAAATAGTTAATTCCTTTTCACCTTTCGGGTTTTTTTTTTTTTTTTTACTTCGGCGAACATCGGAAGATTTGAATTTGAGACCTTTCCTTGTCTTATGACCTACACCCTTAACCAACTCTAACAATGCCTCATTAGGATAGCTTTATCAATATAAAAAGGAAGCTATTGAGTTTTCTTTTTTTCAAGGGTGAGAGCTGCATGAAGAAGGTAACAGAAATAGTATTACCTGATTGTATTTGGCTAATCGCTCGCTTCGGCAAGGAGCACCGGTTTTGATCTGTAATAGAATAACACAGGACGTGCGGTCATTCATACCAATGTCATATGCGGAGCGTGAAAAGAAAGCATGAAAACCAGGACAGGCAGGAAGGGTTATAAATGCATGTTAACCTGCCCGCTTGCCAACCCAACAGAAAGATCCGCGATAAAGTTGTCCTCTGTTTCGCCACTGCGGTGGCTGACCATAACACCCCATCCAGCAGCTTTGGAGTCAATTGCTGCTTGAATGGATTCCGACACAGTGCCAATTTGGTTAACCTGCAATTCAATCGAGAAAGTACAACTAAGATTAGCAGGAATTGAGGACACCTATGAACCATAAATTTAAGTGTTTATTTAATGTTTGTTGGAAAAGTAAAATATTATCGACATAAGAATACAGAGAAGGTATAAACATATCAGATATAAATGAATTTCTTATCTCACGTTAGGTTGCAATTACCAAGAAGGATAAATAAGACCTAATAATGCTGCATGGAGAGTAACTCCAGAGGATTCAAGTTCAAGAGAGTGGGAATACCTATGTTTTCCATTAATAACTTTTTAAGTAAAACCTTTACTTAATATATTAGGTCAGACGGCAAAGATATAGATACCTGAGAAAAAAAAAACCCAATATTTACCGGTGAAATGCCAATAAAAAGGAAAACACTTGCAACAAAAATGACAAAGCGTGTATCTATGATGTAGAAACTACCTTCCACCTAAACAAACAAAATCTCAAAAGCAAATATAAACCAAGGAACTACAAAAGAAACACTTGGTCAATAGAACAAAATGCAGTCGAGATGAAAGAATCCCCTATGTGCTAATCTCGATGTCTCGATATGCAGAAGCAATAGATTTGTAACAAGAGAGAGAGAGAGAGAGACTACCCTCTAACTTGAATCCCTAGGTTCATTTTTTGCTGCCTGACCAGCAGTGGCAGGATGGCCAGCCATCCTTCCTCCCCAGTTTTCACCCCTTCATCTTCATCTCCTTTTCATGCATCTCATCTACACACCAGCTTCCGTTAGGGACCTCCTACCAAGTTAGGCTCCCCTGTCCTTGTAATGGTTGGGATTTTGTTAAAAGTAAGGAACGATGAAGATTGAGACAATACATTAAAATGGGAACCATGAACTGCTAGGCTTCAAACAGCCCTGATTGATCTCTTTCTTTTAATAAAATCTACACCGGCTAAAGCACCAGCCTGGCCAAAATGTGGCCAGGTGAGCTGGGCTAACCCAAAAGGAAATAATTTGCCTGGTTCTAACTTACAATTTAAAAAAATCTCACAAATCCATTTACACAACAATCCCACTTCTTCCATCTTTTCAATTTAAGACACAGACTCCCTAATCTCTTCTTCCCAGCACATCCCATTCTCCCACCAGCCGCACCTCCACCTGTCGCTGCTGTCTCAAGTATTTCCACTTCTCCCTGATTTACTCCTCTCAGAAACTCTCACTGTTGCCCATGTTGATCGAACTCTGGATGGTTCCATGTTTGTTGAATTATTTTTCCTAACTATTATGAACTTTCAGATAAAAGTTATAAGCAAATATCTGTAGATATTTGTAATGTTTGCAATGTTTGCTTGTTTTTTTTTTAAAGAGAGAAATAGTTGAATATTTGTAGATTTTTTTAGGCTACAAGGATAAAGAAATATTTGTTGGTTTTGAAGCTGAAAAAAGTCATTATTTATTGTTTGTTTGAAAGAAAATTTTCGCATGGGATTACAAATAAATCAATGTTTGAAATTTTAGAACTTTTTCCTTTTTTTTCCTATAATCATGATGGTTAACTCAATATTTCATGCACAAGGCAGCTATAGATAGAACATAACCTAGCAAAATTGTTGAGGTCAAATGATATGTAGATAAACCATGGCCATTAAACTGCATTTTGAATTACTCTATGTTTATTTGAATTATATCATGCAGATTGAGCAGTTCGATTGTATACCAAACATATTGTCAATGTCTAGGAGTTGGGAATGGGTGAATGTCGACAACACTCATAATTAGTATATGTGGCATGCCCTTTCATTCATGAATGATGAGAGAAAACTTGGAAGGATAAGAAGTGTGAATGTAGTAAAGAAGGACAACAGCATCAAAAAAAAATTGACGTCAAAAAGGACACGCTGAGATAAGGTGTGGATGTGAAGTAATATTTGCAATTAAATGATATGTGAACGAAAAGTAATTAACTTACAAATGGGATCCTTATCATCCCCATCCATCGTAACAACAACAAAATCCCAACTTCTGTCATGCCACAACAAATGGACAAGCTTCATCACCTTGAATACAATGATATTATTGCTGTAGGTATTAAACCTAAATAAGCTCATGATTTGCTGGCTATTCATGCAAAGGGCAGGGAAGACCTTGGATTCACTAGTCATGGCTTGAGGAACTACCACCTTAAATCAAAGGTGATGCTCCGTCAATGCCAGGGGAGACATGAAATGCTATTATTTTGGAGCAGAACGCAGACGAGATTTTGAATTATTTTTGAAGTAAAATTAGACGAAGTTGGACTTATTAGTAAACATTAATTGGTCTAACCCCTCTATGCAGATTGACTTTATTTTATTTAAGGACTATACTTTATTTGAAAACACATCCCAGACGAATAGAAAGCGTAGGCCGATTGAAGTGTTTGTTAGTGTCAACCACCGCAGATAATAACTTATCTTTGGTGCTTGTCTATTGTAAGATGAGACATCAAGTTCTTCTAAGTAGTTGTTTGAGACATTTGTTTAATGTATGAAGGGAAAGACGCCAAAGACACTACTCATTGATCAAGATTCAGCTATGATGGCTATTCTTGAAGTCCTACCAAGTACGCACCACATTTTATGTGGCATATCAATCAAAATGCGGTAAAGAATCTTTGGACCCTATTCAGAAATACAAATTTTAAGAGTGATTGAAATCAACTAATATGAAGCGGTGATATAGTTGATTTTGATGTTGTTAAGGCAGCTATCATTAAGGAACACTAATTTAAAGGTAATGAGTGGATAAAAAGAACATACAAAACTGTGCAATGTAGGCTCTGATCGTCTTAAGGGATAATCTTTGTGTAAGTGGACAACACTAATGAGTGAAAGATTTAATGTCAGATTGCAATCATATGTTGAGTTAGATCTCAATGTGGCATAGTTCTTCAATCACTTTAAATGCACATTTGATGATTGAAGATACAATGAAACGGAAGCTAACTTCTATATGCAATATAGGCTACCAAAGATAAAGGTACATGATACATGTTTTCTTCAGACGCTAATTTCTCTTAGTTTTTGGTCCCTGCCTTTTTAGCCCTTGCACAATGACATCAACCCCATCCATATTTAAGAGTGCTGGATGCACTAGATGGTCTGGACTCCTTGATGACCAACTTGATCCTTTACTAAGCTTCCTATCAATAATTTGGCAGCAAGGGCATCTCAACACTCTCCAAAGATTGGATGTGTCTCTTCATTGGGAGTGTAGACATGTATCAAAGATCCAGTTCATTAATGAATTTCTGAATCGATAAGTCATTAATGATTGCACATTGCTTTTATTAGATTTCTTTCTCACCATGTAATCCTGTGCCGCCCTTGTTCACCGTGGTGGAATATAGTCACTTGGCACCTCATCATAGAACCCCCTAGAGCTCATAACCCAAAAAATGTGACAACAAAAGAATGTCGGCATAGTTGAAATGCTTGCATGAATAAACATATCTATCACCTCTAACATTTACAATATGCCAAAAGCTACAAGTGCACTCATGGACTCTACAACACATGGACAATATATTTGGCCTCATCACCATGGGGAATAGTGAGTTGAGTTTCATGAAATTCTTTTTCATGATATTATCCTAGATAAGCTTATAAATTGCAGTCACACTTGTCGTGTGTTAGCAAAGTGGATCATGTACCTTTATTTTTGGTAGCTTGTATTGCATATGTGAGTTAGCTTCTAGTTCATTGTATCATAGGTCATCAAATGTACATTTGAAGTGATCGAAGAATCATGCCAAATTGAGATCCGAGTTAACATATGATCACAACCTTTGAGGCTTTCATTCATCTGTGTTGTTTGCTTACCTGTACAAAAATCATTCTTTACAAAGATTGGATATTACACGATTGTTGTATATCTTTTTTAGTCACTCATTATCTTAAACGTCATGTTCCTTAATCATAGCTATCATAGCACCATCAAAATCAACTATATCCCCGCTCTATATTAGCTAATTTGAATCATTTTTAAAATGTGTACTTTCAAACAAGGAACAGAGATTACTCATGGAGTTTGATTAACATAACACACATAAAGAGTGGTGCGCAGTTGGTAGGCTGCGGGAATAACCGACATCATAGTGAATACTTGATACGTGAATAGTGTCTTTGGCGGCTTCCCCTTCATATTTAAACAAATGCATCAAACAATAACTTAAAAGAACATGTTATGCTATCGAACAACAATCACGCATCAAAGATAATCTGTTGTTTATTGTGGTTGACACAATAAATACCCAAACAGCCTGCACTTTTTATTTGTTCAGGATGTGGTATCAAGTGAAGACAATCGCCAAATAAAACATAGTCAATCTATATCGAGAGGTCAGACCAACAAATGTTGCCAATAACTCCAACTTTATTTAGTTTGACTTTAAAAATAAATTCAGAATTTTGTTAGCATTCAGCTTCAAAATAATCAAGTACTGCATGTGCCCTTCCTGTATCGACGGAGCATCCTTTTCAACTTAGGTGGTAGCTCTTCTAGCCTTGTCTAGCGAACCCAAAGTTTTCCTACTTCCTGCCTGAAAAGTTAATAGATCATGGGCTTAATTAGGTTGAATACCTACAACATCATCATCATTGCATGAAAAGAATCTGTCCATTTGCCTAAAGCATGGTAGATACTAGATTTTTATAGGTGTTAACAGCTGATGGAAATAACAATGATCCCTCTTGTTTGTCATGTATTTTCCTTCCACATGTCGGTTAACTGCGAACATCAAATTACTTCACATCCACACTTATCTCTGATGCTCCCATTTAACAACCTCATTTTTTGAATTGCTTAGTGTGTAATTGAACTGCTTCATTTGTATAATACAACATCAAATAAACAAACAAAGAGTAATTTGAAAAGCATTTTTATGGCCATGGTTTACCTACAAACCATTATAGAGTGAGTTACAATTGGGATTTGCATTCATTAATGACATTGATAATTCTTTGCTAAGGTTCGTTCTATCTATTGCTGCCAGGTGTATCAAATACTGAATAGAAAAGTTTAAGTCATCTGTTATGATCACAGGAAAACAAGGAAAAAGTGTTCAAAAATTCAAGAATTGATCCATCAGTGATTCCACGTGACAATTTGCTTTTAAACAAACATTAAAATAATAGTAATTTTCTATGCTTCAAAATCTACAAATATTTCTTTAGCATTGAGACAACAAAAAAATCTACAAATATTCAACTATTTCTCTGGTTTTCTGTTTGCCTTAAACAAAACAATATTATCAATATCTAAAAAATTTTACCAATATCCCTTTATCAGAAATATTTATAAAATTTAGGAATAAATATTTAACAAATCAAACATGGGACCATCCGGAATTCAGTTGACACATGCAACAATGAGATAAACTTGGTGATAGTTTGGGAGAGGAGTAAATAGGGGAGAAAAGGAATACTTGAGAAGGCTGAAGCTGGTGGCCAAACGGGATGGAGTGGGAAGAAGAGATGATGGAGTTTGTGTCATAAGATGAAAAGAAGGAAGAAGGGGGACTGCTAGAGTAAGGGATTTGGGAGATTTAAAAAAATAATAATAATATAAGCTGGCGCTAGGCAAAATTATTTCCTTATGGGCTAGTTCACGACCCAAAATTATTTCCTTTGGGATAGTTTGTGCAGCCTGACCACTTCAGCCAGGCTGCTGTTCAGTCCACATGGATTTTATTGAAAAAAAAAACAAGAGGTCAAATTGGTCTGTTTGGAGCATAGCCGATTAAAGTTCCCACTTTAATGTACGACATATCTCTACCATCCATCACTTTTATTCCAACCATTGAGAGGACAATAGAACCTAACTTGGTGAGAGCAAAACATAACCACTCTCCAATCGATAGTTCTCTACCCAACTCTCTCTCTCTCTCTCTCTCTCTCCATCTCCTCTAACCTCCTTGGCCAATCCAGTTTAAGTCACATCCTGTTCTCTCTAACTCTATTCCTGCCTCTCCTTTTCTTCTTACTCCTTCTTTTGCTCCCACCGCCAGTTATCATTCTTTGGAGGTCTCCGCTCGTGGAGTTCTGGACTTAAGTTTATCTCAAAACTTTACCACATGGTAGAGACTACTCACAAAATATTTGTTCAATCAATGTGAAGTTGGATGAGATCATTTCTGGCAGACAAATGTGTCGTAGATGCAAGGAAATCTGTAGAAAACCTATTTGTTTCTTCAAGCTCCGAGGTCTATGGCAAGAGTCCTGGTACTCTCGAATGCCGCTCGTGTAGTTGTCTAACTTGGGGCTGGTGGTGTTCATCATGTAGAAGGCTCTAGCCCTCTGGTCTATGGAGGTCATTGTGATTCTGATGTGGTGGCAGTCAACTATCCACTCAGGAGTAAGATTGCCCGCCATGGTTCTGCCCCTCGTCTCCTCTCACCCTCACACTACTTGTTGACAATGAATAGATCTAACAACTTAAAGGACCCTGATGCGTAAAAAAAGATAGCCTTCAGATGACACAGTCTGCCTAGCACCTCTCCCATGACCATGCCCTCAGTGGTCTATCCCAGTAATGGTTGGCTGTCTGGGGTGTCCACCGTCCTGGGCTGGTATTGTCTATATTTTAGAAGAGAACTCTTCAATCCTTTTCACATCCTTCAAATAGAGGTTCTTCTATTGCAGTTCACCCTCCTAGGGAGGTTATTCACTTGGGAGCTAAAAGATGCGAGGCCATGCCTATTGGCTACTTCATTGATACTAAGCCTGCCTTTCCCGTGGTAGAGAAGATCACCAAGAACTTGAGAAGATATGGGCTGAATTTGGCATCCAGCAATAAGGTAGCTTACTTCTTTTGATTTGCAAGCAAAAATGCATGATGAAATTGCTGGAAGGTGGACCTTGGAACCTTGTGGGGCATACTTAACAATCACATATGGTGCCCAGGTTTGGATCTTACTAAGGAGTCCCACTACAGGTAATCTCTACAGTATCCCCCCAAAATACTGGACTCTCATATGACTTAGCCACATTGCCAGTGCCATTGGCAAGCCTCTACTTCTGGACTCTAGGACAGAAAAACTTGAAAGAGTCGGTATGCAAGAATATATGTTGGAAGTTGCTGTAAGTGCCAATCTCAGGACAAATTTGATTTGATTCTGGGGAGTGAACCCGTCTCTGTCATTGAAGAAGTGGTTGCCATTGAAGCTGAATATTTGTGGAAGCCACTAATTGTTATTGACTATTGTGCTTCTGGGCACACCACGGAGAAGTGTAACAATTCAAAATCTCCTATTTATCAGCCTACTAGGTCATGTTTTACCTAGTGGTGATAACAAGACTACTGAAGCTGGGAACAAAGTCCCTCCCAAGATGAAATCTACCTTGATATAACAGCAACCGACTAACAAATGTCCCGACTGCAAATTCTCACTGCTCTAGATGCCCTATGTTGGGAAGGTGATTCAGCTTTTCAAGAAGTGGCTAAGGAGGTTACTGAGAATGCAAAGGATTCTGGTGTGGATTGCAGTGGTTCAACAGATGGGGCTCAGGTTTCGGGTGCTAGGGTTCCTGCTGACCCTCAATTAGATAGAAATGGTTCATTGTCATCTTCTAGACTTAGCTGGATCTCTGCCTGCTATCCCTGTGAATAAATCTATGGTATAACTTGGCTGCTCTTCCATTGAATCACCTTTTAACCCAGGTAGGGTTTGTGTTGCTGAGAACAGGAATAAAGGGGCCTAAATGAGGAAATTGCTCTTGAAATTCAGGGTACGAATGAGTAAAAAAAAAAGAAAATCCAAACTAAACTAAGCATTTTCCCTTTTAGAAGAGTCAGCTATATGGATTCTTTGTCGTTCAAGTCTACCATAGGTTATTTCTTCCAGCTACACATATGCATGAGGATTTCCTCAAAACTTCTACTCAATAGATTTTAGGGCCCGTTTTGTTGCCACTAGAATTCAAAATTGGAATTGAACTTTCATGCCTAATTCCAATTCTATTTTTTGGCTTCAGATGGAATTGAAATTCCAATTCCGAGATCTAATTCCCTTGAATTGAAAAAATAATATGGCATAGTTCTTTATGTGTTTTAGAGTCAAAGTAAATAATAATAATTTCAAAAAATTGAGAATTATTTATCAATTAAATATAATAAAATTAAACAAGACAAGAATTATTTAGGTCAAGCAAAGGTGTGCAGACCATTGAAATTTTATACATTGAAAAAATTTAGAATTTATGTTGGGCCAATAATTTCCTTTATTTTTATGCAAACATAAAAAAAATTAATTTGCATCAACTTTGTCTTTCTCTCAAATTACAATTCCCTATAAAACCCAAATAATAGAATTTGAATTCCACTGAATTCTAATTCCAACAGAATTGGAACTAGAGTTATAATTTCAAATTTAAATTTGAATTTTGTAATCCAAACAAACCCTTGCGGATTTTCTAATGGGCCTCTTCACCCAGAAACACCCTCATAGGTGCACTAGATAGGCATTGAAAATATTCAAGAGCCATAAGTGTTTGAGCATGGGAAGATTTAAGAAATCAAGATTGGAGAATTACCAACACTTGCTAATTCTTTTGACCAATCACTGGTTACTTCTTGCACAATACAAGAACAAAGGCACCAAACTAATTCAACCATTGTGCCCATAAAGCAGCAACACCAACCAGGTTATTTTACAATGTAACAATCAAATAAAGTGGAAGTTAAAAAATTCAGATCTACTTCCTAATATGCAGCTCAGACTATAAAAGGTGTGTTAGCAATTAAAGATGCCAATTACGAGAACACAGCATGCTTGCTTGAGCAATTTTCTTGCAGCGTATCCAAAAAATCGCGTTTCAGTCTAACATAATGAATTATCTTCAGAAACCAAAAAATGAAAACATAGTAGACCTAGAGAGAAATAGATACCTCATGCAAACTGGGAAGCAACTAGACTTGCAGAAATATATTTTATTCTTCTTTGATTCCTTCATGGATGAGAAACATGATCAGGAATGGTCAAACACACGCTGAAACTTACCTTTAAAAGCAAAGCATTGCAAGCCTTTTTCTGAATTGCTTCAGATATTCTCTTTGGATTAGTCACCAACAAGTCATCTCCTACAAGTTGGATATCAACTGAAGATCGTAGTGAAGCCCATGAACTCCAATCATCTTGGTCAAATGGATCTTCAATGGAGACAATTGGAAAGTCACTAACAAATTCTTTGTAGAGATTATTGAGACCCTGAGCAGTATGCACATGAGAACCATCATTTGGTTGTTTCTTGAAATATAGATCATATTTCCCATCTTTGGTGTAAAACTCTGAAGCTGCAACATCCATCCCAATTTTTATCTGCATCACACATGTTGAGTCCATGAAAAACGTGATCTTAAAAGCTATACTAGGAAATAGAAAAGAATAGGAACCATATCATGGCCTCCTACTTTTCCAGTGTAGCCAGCCTTTTCAATTGCATCCATGAGCAAAAGCAACCCCTCCCTGTTATCTTGAATATTAGGAGCAAAACCTCCTTCATCTCCAACATTGCACGCATCTTGTCCATATTTTGCTTTTATAATCACCTTCAGTATATGGTAAACTGTACCATCGATGGAATCTGATAATTAATATATTTCTTACAGCTCCCAAGGCTTAAAATAGAGTCACCTTCCATGTGTAATGAAAGGAAAAACTAGGTAAAGGAATTGCATTATAATTCAACACTAGGAAAAGAAAACACAGGGAAAAAAAATGAAAGGGTACAGATAACAATATGAATAAGCCAACAAAAGCAACGAGGAATAAGCACTTAGATTCCACCTAAACAGCACACGGGTAGTTCTCAATGGCACCTTAAATTACCTTGAAACACAATTTCACTGGAAAGTCAAAAAGTGGATTATTTGAAAAAAAAAAATTCAGTTTACTATTGCTAAGCAAGCAGTGTGCAGTCTAATCAATCACATTAAGATTAATTGGCCATATGATCAAATAACTAAGATAATACCTTCACAACCCATACGAAGTGCATCAGTGAATGAGGATGCACCAACTGGTAAAATCATAAATTCTTGCATAGCAAGATTATTTCCAGCATGGCTGCCACCATTTATGACATTGAATGCCGGAACTGGCATAACAAGCTCCTTTGTTCCTGATATTTCCTGAATATGCTTGTATAAGGGTATTTTCTTTGCTCCAGCACCAGCTCTACATACACTTAGTGATACCCCTAGTATAGCATTAGCACCAAATTTTGACTTGTTTGGAGTTCCATCAAGCTCCAGCATGATGCCATCAACTTCAGCTTGATCCCTTGTAGAGAAAATGGTGCCAAAAATATTAGAATCTGAAATCACAACAGAAGCATCTAGTTTTACAAAAGAATAAAGCAGAAAAGAAGTTTTATGTTCTATGAGGATATAAAAACAGCAGGAGATGTTTAATAATAATACATATTAATCTCCATGGCCCAATATTAGGTCATGTATTTCGCTTCATCAGGGCATCTCAGATAAATTTTCACTTCTCCATTTTTTTTTGTCTCCCTCTCTCTTCATCTACTTCTATATTCTCCTTTTGTTCCTTATTTGTATGAAGGTGACAAGATGGTCTAAGTATTTGATTACATGTCCTACATTGTACTTCTCCTGAATATTATATGATTCCCACGTGACCAAGTGATAAATTGACTAACCAGAGAAACACATATTGAGTCGAGATAACTTTTCATAGTTTGTACTATTTATAAGCTATAGATGATTCACAAAGGACAGAAACATGCAAATTGGATAATTATGGCAACAGATGTTGAACCAAGATATTCTGTAAAAGTATTCAGGCCCATGAGTTTACTGAAGCATGAAACAGCTCAATTCTTTGTCCACTAGCAACCGACATAAGGTTGAATTATTGAGCAGCTTGTGTATAAATGTACATTTTAAATACGCCAAAGGAGGTAGATTGTTTCACTAATTACCTGAGCTATTCCTCTTTCATCCTCCAACCTACTACCAAAAAAAATTTTTTTTCCTTCAATAAATAAGAAATTATTTTTTTAATAGCATTCAAAGTATGTCATCATGTTGTTTTTAGTATGTGATGATGTTGTTTTCTATGTTTTTCACGCATTCAACTCATTGATATATAATAATTCTGATATATTCTGAAACTTAGCACCTCCGAAGAAGAATCCAATCCTAATAATAACCATGCCGGAGCAAAATTCAAAATACAGACATTGACAAAACGGCGTATATTTGCCTTTCGCTGCTGCGAAGAGTAAGAAACAACACCATTACCAAGAAAGTAAACACTAATTGCAAGCAAGCAAGAAAGAAAGAAAACAAAAGGCAGACTTTTTTACTTCGAATGATGAAGTGAGTTCAAAATTCTAACTAGTTGACTCCAAAACACAAATCAATATATAAGCAGCTTCATCAATTAATCGAACCCCATATATCTTCTTCATTGTCTTCATTCTCCTCAAACAAAGTGCTATGACGAAAACAAAATGACGTATAACTAGTTCTATGAAGAAGAATCGGCATAGTCGAGTAAACAATTCACCTAACGTCGGCCCCAACGAGCTTGGGCGCCAAGACCTCATTGATATTCTTCACAGCTTTCATCACACTTTTCCCACCATAGACGCTCGTATCGCCGTCCCGGAGCTCCAGAGCTTCGTAGATTCCGGTAGAGGCGCCACTTGGGACGGCCGATCGGTAGAATGACAGATCATCGGTGATGAGGTCCACCTCGACGGTGGGGTTGCCCCTGCTGTCGATGATCTGTCTCGCTTTGATCGACTTCACCGCGTGATCCTTCGAGATTTTGATAGCTGAGGGCGCCGCGTTAGCGACCGAGGCTTTTACTGAGAGAGAGTGCCGCGGTGGAGCCGTTGGTCGGTGGGGAGAGGTGACGGTGGTGGTGAGTGCGGCGGGTAGAGGGTGGGAGGGCCTAAGGAGGAGAGAGATTGACATCTTGGGAAAGGATCTTCGGGAAGTCCGTCAATGGAGACGATGCAATCGAGAGAGTAGAGAGGGAACGGGTTGGTAGTTGTAGCCGTGAGGGACGTTGGAAAGAGAAGCTGAACATGCCCCGCCTACATTTTTCGTAGAATTGAAATTCTCTAATTTTAAATTTAATTANACTCATTTATTTTGGAGTCAGTTAAATATAAAAGTAAACTAAATACCCAATAAGTGAATAAAATTAATAATAACTAAATTCAAAGCAATATTTCAAACAATAATATCAATATAAGTAAAATTAATAATATCATGAGATAAATTAACTATTCAAAACTTAAGGTCATGTCATAACCACAATTTAAAAGTCAAACAACAACTAAACATTGGTGATGGGTAAAGAATACACAATGCCTAATCAAGGAATCCGTTTTTGTAAAATGGGTCCGAGTCCATTGAAGGCCTAAGAAGCCACCATGGCCCAAAAGGCTACATGGGCTTTAGAGGCTTGAGAATTTAGGTTCACGTCTCGAGATGCCCAAGGAGCCAAGCTGGTCCGAGAGACTGGCTTAACTTTAGAAACTTGAGTACGTAATAAAAACCAGAGACCTCGATAAAGACGAGAACACTTGGCACCAAAACCTTGAGGACATGGCACAGAGAATATGGCTCTAAGAGCCCGAAGATTCAATGCTGAGAAAGTCCTCAGTTGAAGACCGATGATATCTGTCGCCAAACATCTGCGGACGTGATAAAGGTTATAACCTTCATTAAGGACGCGGACTCTGAAAAGTCTCAAACGGCACGAGCGCTAAAAGGAAGCTCCAGACGACTGAGTATGCCAACTCAGAAGGATGACGTTCGCAAAGGCACACGCACTCTCTTCAACATGCAACCTCCGTAGTGAATAATAGCCTGCAGAGTAGGCATGATCACTACAAAAATGACGTCTTACAGAGCCAGCTCGCATGCATGTAATTTTTCTGACACGACAAGATGAATTTGTGAAGTTGATAGTAGGCTCCACTGCACACGCCACCTCTACGTGTCCGCTCCACGTAGGAAGATTCAACCACTATATAAGCATTCACTGTGTGTCTAACAAGTGATCGATTCTTCTACACTTGCATTAACATCCATAAAGTGAGAAAAAGTAAGCTACTCTACTCTCACTGCCAATTGAAAGAACACTTGTACTTGTAAAAGTGATCCTAGAGAGCTGCTCCTATACTTTGTTCTCCATACTTTTGTACTCAAACAACAGATTAGTAAAAGTATTCTTGAATTCAAAGTCTCGTGATTTTTTTTTTCATTTAGAAGAAAATTTTTCACATAAATACTCTGTGTGTTGCTGTCTCTCTTACTCTTCCACCTACTTAAAATCTATATTTGCGTTACTCTGCTTTCGAGTTTTCGCCCATACTAAAGTCAGGATCCAAGAACGCAACAATTAGGAATACAATTAGGATTTTACTAAATCCGATTATCAATAATATAGAGGTTTCACTTAATCTATATCAATAGATATTCCAACTGCATGAAATATCATAATAATTTTATTGGACATGTTATTATAAACTAATGACTATGCGCCCACCACAATTTACAAGGTATTGATGATTGTAAATTTAACAAACGATCAACTATATAATCCCATAATATTTTATCACTCGTAATATACAATTATCAAAGTTAATCCAAACAAATAATATTTTTATTAACACATCGAGTAAATTTAGAATATAATATACACGTATTTTCATGGCCAGATTGAGATTCATGCTCAAATAGGTACAGTATACTCAATCTCAATTTAAATAAACAATATTCTAGTTCCACTTTTAGGTAAATTCAAATTATATCATGCATATATTTCTGTGATCCAATTAGAATCTCATCAGACAATAGAGAAATTAGCATTAAGAAAGGAAGTATTTTACTGAGCTGATTTTAACAACTAACAACAGTGGCAGCAAGGAATAGTGGATAATAGTATCTCTCTCTGACACAGGACAGTGACGGTGACCATGACAGTACGACCTCTTCATGGCGACTGTGGCATTCTTACTGATTCCCTCTCAATTAGCTCTCATGGTTGGCTGGATGAATGAGGAGGAAGAGAGACAGCCAACACCACACGATCCAATTCATTGCATGGTGGTGAGGGGTTGAGGAGTTGCATCCGGCTGAAGAAGAAAATGATCGGGTTTTTGATCAATTTTTTTATGGTGATATAATAAATAGGTAGTTATTAAAAAAATATACAATATTCATATGATGATCAACAAAATGCCAGTCGATGGTCATTTAGGTGACAAAAGATACTGAAAGAATGCATGATGTTTGTGTGAGAGTCAACTAAAGTCAGTCAATGGTCAACCAAGTGGCAAAAGATACTAACTGATCGTGCGATATTTATGAGATGGTCGACTGAGGATCAGTAAAATGGCGTGTGATAGGTGTCTATTGTATGCATGAGTACCAATTCCATAATAGGGCCACTCGAGGCGCGCACGAGAGGTGCTCGTGTGCTGATTCCAATGGTGCTCACACGCTAGAGGGCTTGACAAGTGCTCAAGTGTCACCTATGATATAAAGTCACATCTAACGCGATTTTAGAGTAATCCGAAATTATTTCTCACACAAGAAGCGTCGCACAGAGAAAAAAAAGAAAAAAAAAAGAAGAGGAAAATGTTTAATATTAGAATGAGATCCGATTTGAATTTTATTCTTTATCAAGGTCATGTATGTTGTTCTAAAGTAAATTTCTAGAACGTATTTCATTTAGTTATTCTTATTTCTTATTATACTTTCTTTTGTAAATTATTAAATATGTTGAGAGATTTGTAAGCAACTATTCTTCATTTGAGATTATAGTAAATGAATTTTGGATGGAGTTATCTAAAATCAGCACTATTATTATTATAGTAGATTTATTCATAATTTATTTTATGATTTTTTTCTTGATTTAAAAAGATTTTTCACGTTAAAAACGTTGTACATTATTATATTTTTTTTTATTCACGAGTTTAGTAATTGACATTTGCCGGATGGTTCAGATTTGTTTCACTGCACCGAATTGTATAAGTTTTAGTCAAACCCCAACAGAAAATGGATGAGAGGGAATGAATGGCGGCCGATTGAAGTGGAAAAAAGAAAAGAAGAAGCAAGAGGAAGGGCGTTGGGCCCTCGTGATGAGATGGGCCAGGAGAACCCTCGACTCCAAATGTAGACAGTGGCCTCAACCACATCAGAGGCAATATCTGGTAGTAGAGCAGCACCCCAAAGCTCAGAGGAGATGGAGATACACCTAAAGACTCCGGCAACATAGGTGTTGAAGCCTCCCGGCATGGCCCCTCTTTGGCGCTCACAGTCTCCGTGTTATTCCCATACATGTATTTGACTGCCTGATTATTATTTGCACATTCCTCAGTTAAAATGGCAAGTGTAGGGCCTAATACTTTTGGCAACAAAGCGACCAAGATCGTGACCCTATACTAAGCTACAGTTGAGGCATTAATCAGTTCACCCAATCTACCAACCAAAAGGTCATTTATTCTGGCGGCCGACAGTGAGAGCTTATACAACTAAAGACTTGGCTCCAAAATTGCGTCATTCACAGGAATTGAATAGGCGCGTTCCCATAATGGCCGCGATACTGCCGGCGTAGTAAAGTGTTGTGGTGCGTCAATCTTGTTGTACCAGTAATGACGGTCTGATGCTATGTGTGACGACCCGAACCCATACAAGTACACATATATCCGCACAGCTACGTATAAATATATATATATATATAAACATAAATATTTACATATAATTTCACATATGCGTATATACGTACCAAATTCCCAAACCATCCTGCTCAACCAAAATCGGAAACCCAAACAGAGCACGAGACCCCTGTTTTATTTTCCGATTTCTGATTTTTCCAACAATTTCCACACAATCTCCACATACCCAATTTCAACAGCATCATGAAAACTTGAAGAAGAGAAGGAGCAGATTTGCAATAGAAGGACATTTAATTTGCAGAGAAGAGAATCGACACAAGAGGAAAATCTCTTGCAAACAGAGGAGAATGACATTGAAGGGAATTCACTTGCAATTAGAGGAGAAGTGACGATAAAGGTAAATCGCTTGCAATGAGTGAAGAAGTGAAATAATGAGGATTCACTTGCAATTAGAGGAGAAGTGACAATAAAGGGAAATCGCTTACAATGAGTGAAGAAGTGAAATAATGAGGATTCACTTGCCTGAATCGACGGCTAGAGTTTGCGATGGCGACTACGGCACCGATCGATGAGGGCAACAGCAACTACGGCGAACGTCGGCGGCACAACTCTGGACCCAGAATGGCGACGGCGACGGCTTCGACTGTAGAAATCGGTTATGGTTGAGATGATGGCTCCAGCACCGATCAACGACGGCAGTGGCGGCAAAGTCCCACAAACAGAGTCTCTCTCTGCTCTCACCCTCCTCTTTCTTCCTCCCGCAAGCCCACTGGAGCCGTGCTTATATAGACACATGGAGTTGAAAACGGTGGAGAGACAGAAGGAATCAAACGGTTGAAACGGGGCAAATTTGTTATGTTTTTTTTTTTTTTTTTCTGGCTGAAGATTCG
>JAODPA010119184.1:0-18342 GCA_025585075.1 Nepenthes mirabilis | reverse complement strand
TTCGGATTTTAAACCCCAATTCCAAATGTTGCAAAATTATCCACTCCCCAGTGATTGTATCCGACGGTCCCAATTAAAAGTTACCGACGGCTGCCATTTTAATTATTGAACCTCTATTTGCCAGGCCGCCCTGTGCTCTTCACCCCCTGCAAAAACCAGAGGTTTGAACATTGAACCCTATCCCTCTCCCTCTCCCTCTCTCTCTCTCTCTCTCTCTCTCTCACTCGCTCCATCAATAAAGATTCGAATTGCCACAAGCAAAGAAAACAGTTCACCCGTACGGAACTTCGAAACATCGAATTGGGATCCGACGAAGAAGACACTGCTGTGAGATTCTCATTTTAATATTTATCTACCTAGAACCCTAAACTTTGTGCTTCAATAAGCTGACCTTATTTCAAGATTTCGTAATTTTTTTTTACACATTTTTTTTTTGTCGATATTTCGGGCATTGAGCGACTGATATTGGTCGGTTTTGCGGGCATTGAGATAGTGATAGTAGTCGAAATTTCGGGTATTGAGCTTGTGATATTGGTGTATCAGAAATTTAATTATATGTTTGGGTGATTGTTGTGGCGTAGTGATGAGCTGTGATATTCAAATGCTTATAACTGTACATTTGTACTGTCTTGTTGTATTAAGTTTGTTTTTTTCGCGTCCGAATTATTTAAAGTCTAATTTTTATGCATTGATTAGCCTTTTATCTGTGGAAAACAAGTGATTCGCTTTGGAATATATTACTGTACTTGTGGTTATTTAATTAAATCACCTTTTTATTCGTGTGGGGGGCCTCCAAAACTGCGGGGGCTTTAGTTGGCTTGTTCAGAGCTTCTCCTAGATTTGCGGGATGGCAAATTATGCGCTGCCTTCCTGTTGTAAATGATGGGTATAGCTACAGTGATGAATTGTACGTTGTTGAATGTATGCGTACTTGATTGCAGATGCACACATTTGAGCATTGATGTATTCCAGACATACAAAAACGGAGACAGAACTTGTCTACATTCTGCTGGAGCATTATTTAACAATTTAACTTGTTCTATGTTTTAATGCAAAAAATGGTAGTTAAACTATTTAAAACTGAAACCTAATAAAAAGATCTTCTGGTTCGTGCATGAGAAAATATTTTGAGACCCTGATTCACACAATGACAAATAGTTTTCAAAGAGCACTACATTGAAAGCACAATATGTACCCAGGCCACACTTTCATAACTCCAATTTGCAGGATCTGTTAATTGTTTTCCTTGTGATACTCCAACTACACCAGGAATTAATAATTTCTGTGAACACACCCTGTCTCCAGCCCTGTGCTGGATTTACTTACTCTACTTTTCCCTTTAGTCCATGAGGATTGGTCACAGGTCCATATAATCAGGTTGCATGATGTTATAAATCTAAAGCAAGCCATGCCAGAGATTTTCATGTAATCTGCAAATCTTCTAGTTGCGTTGCCAAGAAGTGTTTCCTGCACATTCATCATAGCATATTTCTATTGCTAGTCAACTAGTTGTGACTAATCCTTCCCCTATTTATCTTTTTACCATCTTCTTTTAAAAATAAAAAGGGTAAAAGAAGCATATTGGTTTAGATAGAAACCGAAATTTTTGATTTGCTAGTAATTTGTGATTGGGTGATCGTTTTTTAAAGAACTATGGCTTTCTTAACTGTGTTGGTCTATTTTGCTATTTGATAATATCTTGAGAAATATAAATTTGGTATATTTGACAATAATTAGATATTAGACAAACTGCACTTTTTTAGAAACAAGTTTTTGCTATTTTTTTCTTTTCTTTTCTTTTTGTTTGTCTGAACTCGGTTTCTGTTTTTATACTGTATACAGGTATTTGTTACCAATAAAAGAAACCAATTAGAAAAATGTACATATAAATTAGAAAAGAAGGAGCAATAATGGTTTATCTTTTGAAGACTGTTCTTCTTTTGTAACACCTGTTAATACAATATTTTGCAGTTAATTTCTTTTGTGGATTGGGGGAAGGGCCTTGGCTCTTGTACATGTAGTTCTGGCCTGATGTACATATGCAGCGTATATTTTATTAGTCATATAAATTATCGTGACCTTGTAAAGTGTTTTGTTGGCTACATAGAAAAGGGAGGAACTTTTATTCGCTTATCTATTATTTATTTATTTGTTCAATTTAGTAGTCTTTTCCCTCCATTCCATCTGCTGACAAATGATTGCTTCTAAAACCGTAACTCTTTATTGATGCTATTGCTTTTATGATGTTATTAATACCACCAGTCTTAGAAAAATGGGAAAGAAAGAACTTCGAAATGCTAGAAGATAGCTTCTCAATGCCTGCAACTTAAACTAGTGCGTGTTGTTTCTCCAGCACAGCTGCATCTTGAAACAACAGGTTGAGTGGAATACCTGACTTAACAACATAAGTTGCAATATATATCTTTTGTGGCTGCATTTGAAATCTAACATGTAACAGAATTTTGTGGCACTTTTATATGCTTAGCGAACTGCAACTATGAAAACTTTGAAGCTAGATGATAGAAGGTGAACGCTGATCTATGATGCAATGGCTTGTTTAAGACTTTAACATATTCTCATAGTCTGATGCTCTTTTGAGCTATGTTATCTTTCACGTTCATTGTGAACTGCAAATAAATAAGATGAGAATCCCCATGTGGACCTTGCTTGCAATTGTACAATCTAATCTGCAAAACTATGAGCATATCAAGCTTAAGAAGCCTGAATAGGTAGAGATTTTTGTATTTCTTGGTTCAATCAACCTCAAAAGAGAATGATCAGGTGGTTTGGGCTTTTATCAAATTGCCATGTTTTATTTATCTTTCATTTTATGCTGTCATGATTTATTCCAAGCAACTGGAAATGGACTGTATGCTACTGTGTTTGCCTTATTTTTTCTTTCCCACTCTAATGCAGTTGCGAAGTAAAAGAATGATGACAGAATCCCCTTTTCATGGTCATGGGGCAGAACCATCTCAAAAGCAAGTGACAGCCACACCGCCATTGGACTTGCACCGGGCTGAATCATCACAGCAGCATGTGAGAGCTTTAAATACCCAATTTGCAAGGTCCATCTTATGTCGAGTTGAACTCTCTCTCTCTCTCTCTCTCTATCTATCTACATATGTGGCCCCCACGGTGGATAGAAACCAATCTTTAGCCGCTTTGCAATATTTTGAACACGGTAATTAGGTTCTTTTTTTTCTCCCCGTATGTAATATGTCTGCTGTGTCCTGGAAATCACATTTTCTGCAGCCCCCAGGCATCATCTTTCTCAAATCTCTGTGTGATGCATATGTAGTTGGCCTACCGGATCTAGAATTTGGTGGTGGTATGGTCTGAGTTCTCCTAGGATTCCTAATGTTTGTTTCTTGTTGTTATGCAGTTGGGTGCAGTCTCAGTTGCAGAATCACCCTGACGAACTCTGGGAAGATGGTGTCCAGGACTACCTTGCTCATGCTTCAAACATATTGGTGACTAAATCACTATATCTATTAATTATTTCTCCAACATATTTCTATGCAGCACTACTTATGTGGCTTTATGTTGGATTGGTGTCATAAAAAATACGTGAATCTACTGAAATTTGTATGAGCAATATAACTTGACTGCTATGCTTGTCAACCTATTAGAAGATGTACTGTCGCTTAGGTTGGCTCAAGTAGAAAGTATGTTGTAATTTATGGGGACATTGATGAGGGAGCAGTATGACAGGCACCTTGACCTGTTTCAAACCCAATTAGCAGTTTCCTTTTAATGCCAAATCCAACTCTCGGATTGATTTGGACCGATTAAGTTAAAAGTAATGAAAATATGCACAGTTAGATTATGTAAAGAAGAGTCAAGCAAAAGGTGGAGACCAGTTTTTAATGTTGTAAAACTCCAGGATGGGTAAACATCCATGGCCTCACTAGGCAAAAATATCCACTGTCTGAAATTTGAAACAAGTACAAGGAGACAAAGGATAGAGATTGTTCATTAACAAGCACATCTAATCATCAACTCTCACAGTCTTCTCCCCCTGGTATGCAGATATTCTCAAAGTATACTTTCTTGCCTATGATATACAAGAGAAAGGTAAACAACCAACACCATTCCCATTTCTCTGCAGAATACATTATAATCAACATGTAACCATCCTCTAAAGAAGTTATATGTAGTTATTTCATATGTCAATAACTACTATGAAATCAACCATCCAAATCTACTTTTAGAGATTATGAATAAAGGGCAAATAATAATATTAGCTTACAACACCCAACCAATAAATTAGGAGACACAAAACAGCTGGTTGCAACCTCATGTCTCGCTTTTTTCTTAACGTCTGTTACAGATCAGGGCCTCCCACTGAGGAGGCTTTTGGTCCCTCAAAAACCACATTAATCAAATGAGATAACACGCGCACATGCACACGCACTCATGTGCTCTCACTCTTTCTCTTGCTTTATTCAACTGATAACCATCGTGCTTGGGTAGTTCTTCCATTAGCGCAAGCCTTTGATATTCCTGTCGTCCCCAATCCTTGTTTTATGGCCTCTTCCATACATACTTGAAGAGGATAAGGAATAAATACCCAATGAACAAACTTTCCTCTAATATCAAATCATTTATGGTAAATATATTAAAAATTTCCAAATCTGATGTGCCAAACAGATTGCATAAGAAAAGAAAACAGACCTTAGTAGATTTTTCAATCTGATAAATCCCAAAATCAGGAACATCCACAAAAATAAGGAAAAAAATATCTTGTGTGAAATGAGAAAATAATGCAAGAAAAGACCAGAGTAAAGACTGTTTGCTTAAATGCAAGAGTCCTCACATGGCCCTCGCAAAATCTCTCTTTGTCTTCTCCCTTGGAGCATAGAGATTGGCCTAGTGTTGAGACTACCCGTGTTGCTGCCTTTAGGGTGGGTAAGATGTGTGCAATCTTATCTATAGATTGTAGATATGTTTTTTTTGTAGTTAGAACCCGTGCCCTCCTGGTCACAATGAAGCAATCTTGCCATTGCATTATGGATCACCCTTGAGATAGATATTTTCGGGCTGTTCTTTGTCAGCAGAATACAAGATGAAGAAAAACAACCAACACACCTGCCACTTCTCTGTGGAGTATATTTATAATCAATATGTAAGCAGTCCTCTGGCACTTATTTCCTACTGCAATAATGACTCAAACTACCCACTGACTACAATAAGAAATTGTAAATAATGGAAAAGGAATAATAATATTCCACGACTTCCAACCCAAGGAGGCACAAAGCAGTGGGCTGCATCGTTATGCCCCTCCCTTCTCCTGTTAAACTTAGGTATAGGTCAATTATGAAACCTGTTTGGGCTCTGTCACTTAACAGAAGACGTAAATTGTTTTCTTGCTTCGGCAGTTAAGGTAATCAGGATGATGAAATATTTTTTTGCCATATCACAATTTGGCCAATATCAAATCTAAGAATAAGAGAGTTTGGGTTAGGGTTGGGTTGCCAGGGTTAATAGGATACCCTTCCATTGTGTTTGAGGTTGATTATTCTGGATAGGGTGGACAGGCTTCTTGTTTTCCCTATATACTTTCCTATTGCAATTATCACTGTCATTTGTGTTTGTTATGAATCATGATAAAATAAACCATTGATAGAACTTGCTTTCCTTTTGAACACAAAGATGGTGCAATGGAAATAAAGATGTGAAGAGAGATTAGTGATGTTAGTCTAAGAGATAAAAATAAGAAATGGACGCATCCATAACGAATTAGTAATCCATAACAATATGATGAGGGAGGAA
Organism: Nepenthes mirabilis; assembly: GCA_025585075.1. NCBI lineage: Eukaryota > Viridiplantae > Streptophyta > Magnoliopsida > Caryophyllales > Nepenthaceae > Nepenthes > Nepenthes mirabilis. The sequence continues at coordinate 12,567 of JAODPA010119184.1, read as the reverse complement.
AGTTGAAATGGTTGGAGTTTGACCACCTTGTTTGTCAGCTTGATGATGTGCCAATGAGAAAATGTCATTTGTTTGAGTTTGGAGAATGTTTGAAAAGTTGTGGGTCAACATAAGTAATATGTTTCCCCATGTTGTGTTGTCTATATAAATGCTTTTCTATCAATTTGCTCAATTCAAAACAACATGATGTGAAAGTATAAATAATTTCATCCTTTTTTTATTCTTTTAGCGTTTCTCTAGGGATTCCTTCACTCTTTTTTACCTTTAGTTTCAACCAAATCACTTTTGTAGGACCATGAAAGCCCAGGAATTTGTAATAAGAAGGATTTGAAATTGCATTTACTTTTGAAAGATGTTGCTTCAAATCAAGACGAATGGAGAAAGCATGTAACCAAACCTCACGGTGGTATGTACATACTAATCCACTTGGTAAATAACAATGAATATGCTGCAGTACAAGCAACCAATGTGAATCTTTCCTTGAACATGATTTGATAAACCTGGTTGTTGAACAACAATTAGTTTATATCTTGGCCATGTTACCGTATTGTGATAGGAAGGAGTGATAGTGTCTGGAAAAATCCTCTGCTGAGTGCTGAGCTGTGGAAATATAATGTTACGTGCATGTAATTGCAAACACCCTATTGTCCCTTTCCGGTACGGTTGAAACTCCCCTTGTGTGCATGTTTGTGCTGTGAATAACCCTCTAATTTCATATTCTGATGATTCTACCATGTACAAGCTCATATTCTTTCCTTGCATTCTATTGCAGGAGAAATTCAGTGATGTAGTCAACTGGCTCAAAGCAAATGCTGCAATGGGTGGTTGTTTGCCTGCATTGGGAACTCAAACATCTGACAAGAAAATAACACCGGAAAATAAGAGCAATGAGACAGCGTTGCTCCCTGGGAAATCTGTATTTGGTGAATCAAGTAGTAGTGCAGCCTTTACATTTTCATGGAGCTCTGGCATATCATCCTATAGTCCAGCTTCGACACTTGACAAGGCTGCAAGTTTTGCACCTTCATGGAACTCTGGAGTATCCTCCAGCAGTCCAGCTTTAACATTAGGGAAAGAGGCAGCTTTTGCACCTTCTTTGAAATTTGGAGTATCCTCCAGTAACCAAGCCTCATCACAGAGTAAAACTGCTAGTTTTGCGAATTCATGGAGTTCTGGAGTTTTCTCCAACAGTCAGACACCATCACCAGCTGCAGCTACTAGCTTTGCAACTTCCTGGGGCACAATGCCATTCAAGTTTGGTACGTGTTTTTGCTTGTGACCTTTAAGTAGAATGTACATTGTGGTTCTTTCTTAGTGAAGTAGAATATAATTTGCATTTATAACAGCTTTAAATACTTCATTTACAGGAACAGAAAGAAATTATTCTTGTTATTTATGTCCTATAATGACAAAACAACATCAAAGCTTTTAATCCCACTTTGTGAGGTCCCTTTTCTGCACGATAGTGACTAGAGTGGGAGCATTTGGTGTTCTTGAAAGTGATGCCAAGTATCTGAGAATTCAAATTTTTAGGTGAACTATTCAGCAGAGTGTCATGCCCTTAGTCCCAACCTCGGATGTCCTGAATTATGGCTGCAAATGCTATCATTTCACTAGGATCGAAGTCAAAATCCAATACAATTTCTGACATTCCGCAAGCTTTCCTTCTTTTAATCAATCAAATGCCCATCTTTCAAGATGGATACTATCATCATTTCTTGGTCTAAGGACTGTTAATGTAGCCTTCCTTGCCATGTGAAAAAATCTCTCTTTATGCTCCAAATCATTTGTTATGGACGTCAATTATCTAATTGATAGGATTGTCAGCTGAACGCTAGGGATCTAACCCTTCGTCGCAAAGAACATATTTGTCCACAACCCGGACAGTGAATCATCCGGAGGATTCCTTATATATCAAAAAGGTGGACTATTTATCCTTCTGATGAATGGTTTACAGATGCTAACATTCTCCAGCACAGGAACTCTAGTAACAGTAAATATGTTGTATCAACTGGAGTGAGCTGCAAACTCTAGTGACAGTAAATAGGCTTTGTGAACTGGAGTGAGCTACACAACTCTCCAAGTAAACATCTGATGCTACCTGCTCATCAGCATGCATTCTACTTGTCAAGTAAAGGGTGAAAAAACATGCAAGTATTTTATTTGGTGTTCTGTTCAGTTGACAGAGTAATGAATGGAAAAAGAGAATATGATGGTGAAAGCTGAGTATACTGATTAATTTTGATTAATCACCATATCAGAAAACCTTTTCACCTAACCACTGTAATCGATTGTATGAGCACGAAGCACACACCAAATGATTTCAAAACCAGTTTAAATCTAAATTCTCTGTTTGATATAATGACACCAGCATCATTTTTAAGGGTTTTTTTGCTTACTGTGGCTGTATAATGTGGCAGCATTGGTGTCTTATTGGCTGGGTTGATTCCCCATTGACAAATTGAAGAGACCAATTCCTCATGGTTTGAGTTAGTGACGGCAAATTTATTCAGTTAAATTAGTAAGACCGATTCCACATTGACAAACATATGAAATCATAATAAGGCCAAAGTACGTGATGGGGGACAAGAGAGACAGAGGAGAAATTTTGGGAGGGGGGTGAAAGAGAGGAAAGAAATGAGAAGAGGACGAAGGGGCCAAGGAAAAAATGCAGATTTCAAAGGGAAGTCAGACAGGAGATATCATAGTCAGTCAATTATTCTAGTCATTTAAGAAGCAAAGAAATTAGGTGTCTTTATATAGGTACACAACTAGATCCTGATAAGAAATAGAGTCAAGCATAATCCTAATGCAATAAGGAATCATAAACTTCTTAAAACATACCGAAACTCTTTTAGATAAAATTTGGGAGGGTGGAACCCCATCCAAAATATACTTATGAAAACCCTGAAGAAAATACTATGATTTGCTAAGAAAATATCAAACGTTAAAAAGATACAAACATTCCTAAATTTTGGCTTTCTGCTTGCATGTACGATCCTCATCAGCATGCCATTAATTTAATTCGAGTGTACTGAAAATACTGTCAATTTCAGTAGGCCCATTTTCTTCGGGACAACTGAGATTAGGGCTTATGAGCACATACATTTTTTTATTCTTTATATTTCATTTGCTTTTTGAAACTTTGGGTTAGCTACACCCATATTTGTAATTTTTACCTGAGAATTCAGGTAGTTCAGAAAACAAATTTTGAATTCTTAACATAAAAAGCCTTATGTAAATATATTAGGATTAAAATACTGGTTTTGGACATCAAATGCTTTAGTAAAGGTAGTTCTTTAAAGTTTACAGGCCTCCTGATCATTTGTTCTAAGTTGATATAGCCCATGACTAAATTTACTGATATGTGCACTGATCATTTTTTTGTATCTTTTCCATAGCAGAAGTTGTATAGAAGCCTGGTTGTAAGAGGCACATGCCAGCTCATGTCTGCTAGTACTTAAATGAATTAGTCAATGCTAGTGACATTTAATGCAAAGGACCAATGCTTTTGAATGTTAAGAACTGACTTGACCTATACTGTTCTAATGGTAGATCTAAGCAAGGCTTAGGAAATAGGATTAACGTGAGTTCATGGACAATAAAAAGACATGCTCATGCAGAGTAATTGGAACCTCTAGTACTTTCCCGTAACATGCTCATAAAGAGAGAACAGGATTTATTTCCTTGAATGATAATTCAAAGGCATGAATATTTACTAAGAAAAGAATAAAGATTCACCTACAGAAAAAAGTACTATCTTCCATACAATACTTGATCTGCAGTTCTTTTGATATTCTTCCTTGATTCCTAAATTTAACTCATTTTCCTCTCTCTCTCTCTCTCTCTCACACAGACACACACTCTCTGCCTCATCCCTCAGCTCTTCTATAGCGTGGGTGAAAAATTGATATTGGTATCGGTTTATATATCAGTATCAAATATAAAAAAAATGTTTAAAAATCGTAAGTTGATAAGGTCGTATCGGCGGATATATCGCGATATATCGCGGATATGAAAATGTATCGCGATATTGTTGTGGTATTGGAAAATATCGGTATTGGGGTCCTTGTACATATACATATTTGCTGGTATTTGCATAAATGTTCTATAGTCATAGGTCTGTACCATATTGCTGAAATGAGTGAAGCAATACACTAAAAATGACATGTAAGGCATAAGCTTGATTTCATTCTGGTTTGAATTCTTTATGTTGCTTTGGGAAACTTGTCCCATTGGGCAGCAGAAGTATCACACCCTTGTCTTTAAATGCACATGATACAGTCTGATTTCTCAAGAAGATATTATATGGATTGTTACTGATTTTGTATGCCAGACCATTTTGACGTGCATCTACCCTCTGTCTTTCAACAGAGCTAAATTTGAATAGATAATATTTCTCGCTATTGTTATACTTAAAAGTGTTTCTTTGCCATGAGTCAGTGACCTATTGGCTTTCCTAAAAAAAAAAAAGAGTTTTGCCTATCAACTTCTAGTGGCAAAATAAAAATTCTTCTTGCAGATTACTACGGAGAAATACTGCTTTAATACGTATACACTTAAATCAGTTTGAAGACTGCTAATATTTGATCTTCTTATTATTATGGTTGTTATTTTTCAGAAAGTGTAGCAGTTCTTCCTGATTAGGTTTCATAATTGCTAAAATCATGTGCTCTTACAGAGGAAATTGTGCATCAAATTCGTGGTTTAATTAGTGCACATGATTGAGAACTACGAATTTGTGTTACATTTTCCTTCTGAATAAATCATATTGACATGGATTGAGTGTATAACTGTCATCACTTCCGCTGAAGCAGCTGATAGGATGAGTATTTCTTATTGTATTTGTATTCCACACCCATTTCATATAGACAGAAAAGGAAGCTGGATGTAAATTGGTCTGGATTGATATCCATGGCTACCAAATTTGCTAGTTTCATGTGCATTTATGTTGATCTGTTTAGTCTAAGTAATATCAATTTGTTCATTAATCTAATGATTCTGGTCTTTTGCTAGATTTGTATTTGGAAAAAAATTGTCAAAAAGTTCTCAATTTGCATCCTTTTTCCGAATTTTATTCTCACCTTTTATTTTCCCAAATATTATCCTCATATTTTATTTTACTATCAATTTTAATGAGGTAAAAATCACATTTCAAATCATATAGTCTGCACATGATGCCAAAGACATCAGAAAGTGTGGAAAAAACTTAATGTCGAGGTCTATTTTGGAGTTTTTTAAACTGCAAGCATAACAGGTGATACTGGAATATGATAACAAACTAAATATCTATCTTGGAGTTTTTACACCCCATGCATGACATGACATCAAAATATGATTAACAAAATTTATAGGTATAATTTTTAGTTTTACACCACATGCATATCATGTGGCTAAAATATGATGAGTTTGGCAAAGTTTTGGCATCATTTGAATATGCTATATGATTTGGAATCTGATTTTTATCAAATGTACAATCAGTACTAAAATAAAATGTAAGAATAAAATTTTGAAAAATAGAAGTTGAGTATACAATTTGGAAAAGGAGAAATTTCCCCAATTTTTATTTAATCTGCTAGTCTGTTCTATATTTTAAGAATGGAGGCAGGATTGTTACTTTTCAGGCAAAGTGCTACTATTCCCATTGGCAAATTGATTTTAGCCTCTGTTTGGATACTTTTCAGGAAACCAGAGTACATCTCCTTCAAATGATGATGCAACAAATGATGTTGATGGAGGTAGGAAGAAAGCATTCCCTTTATTATTTGAAACTAAAATTACCAAGTTTCCTATTACATTGACTATTATACTAAATTAGTTGATGTTCTATTATATGGGGTTATCAATATTAATCATTAGACTGCTTTCTTAAATGTCTTGCTAAAGTTAACAACCTGAACAAGGTTTTTCTTAAGTGTTTAAGCATGTATTTTGGCATGACTAATCTGTTTATATCACTTCACTATTCCACAGGAAACATCTAGTCGTTGCCATTGCATCCTTTTGACGGAATTATCAATTTTATTTTAGTTCTATTAGAGCTTGTTTAGTTCTAAGTAAATTTAGAGGAAAGAAAAAATATATAAAGAAAATTATTTTCTTATTTTTGGTTTACAAGAAAAAGTAGTAATGAAAAAAGTAACAAATTGTTACGCTAAGAGTCTGTGACAATTTTCCTTTATGTTCTGTTGACAACCAATCAAATAAAATATTTTTATAGCAAAATTATTTTATTTTTCATGTGATTACCCGTCTACATCTAAACAAAAGAAAGAAAAAAAATATGTTTTTTCATTTTCTTGCATTTTTATTTTTTTTCTCAGTGATTTATTTCCTTCAAATTGTCCAAGAACCAAACAAGCCCTTAATGATGTCACATTGTTTCATTCTATATGTGTCGATTCCCCCTACCCTATTCGTGTATTTGTCCTTTTAATTAGAAGTTGCTACATTTGGATTTACTTTTTATGTCAAATCTTATTTGGCCTGAAGATTTGATGATTTTGACAATAAGATCTCTAAGAGTCCCTTGTAAGGTTGACTGGATAGCTATATAAATTAGCAATGTGGATGCTTTTGTGAATTGCCCAAAAATGGAGGGCGGTGAAAAATTTACCCCATGCTTATTCTAATGTTCGAAAATAAAAGGTGGCATTATGGATGAAAATATCAATATCTGCATTGGATAATATTTATCAACATTAAATATATCAGAAGGAAAAATTTTCTAAAAATCGTACACTGGTTGGGCTGTCATATTGTCTAATGTTTTGAATATTTGCATCAATGTGTGGCATAGTACACAAGGCTTTTTATATTATGGGCTCTATGAATGTTAGATGTGGAACACTGCAGCCTTACTCCTGCAATGTATAAAACTGTTTATGTAGCTTGAACCCATGACCTTCGGGTCATAAGAGAGCAACTGTACAGTTGCACTGACTCTCACCCTCATTATAATGTTTGACGATATTTTTTAAATTTTCAATTGTGGAATGCTCTTGTTTGAACTGTCAGAAAATGAGGAGCAACCTAGCAGCCCATCTGTGAAAAGGACTGACGAAAAGGGAATTAATGTAGTGCATGAAGTTAAATGCAAGCTCTATGTTAAGGTATTGACAGCAAAAGCTTTAGATAATGAAGTTTTTGCCACTTCACTCTGCAAAGATTGTGCAGCAAAAATGAACATTGGCAGCATTATATATTCCACAAATATCAAATTATTTTTCTACACAATACAAGTGACATGAGTAGCAATAAGAAAAACAACAAAATCTATGAGATCCCCACCATGTATGAAAATATCGGTATCAGTTGCGGTTATATTGGTATTGGACATATCGAACAATATATATTGGTATCAAATATATTAGATGGAAAAATATTTTGAAAATTGTAAGTTAACAGGGCTGTATAGGCCGATATATCGACTAAATATTACTGTATCGGTTGATATGAAACATATTGCGATATTTTCACGATATCGTAATGTACTAGTATCGAGGAGTATTAATGCTGATATATATTGGCTGATATGTATTGTATTGGGCAATATTTGCATCTATCCCCCCCTCCCACTATTAGGGATTAGTCACATGAATCCTTTTGCCATTATACTTGTTCTAAGTTTATTTTATGGAATCTTTTGCGACCTTTTCCCACCAGTCTTTTTTTTCCAGATTTTTTTTTTCTGTTCGTCCGAAGTGTGCTTTTTCATTATGTTTCTGCTCTTTGTCGCTGTAATTGTAGTCTTCAATTCTTTAGTTATGATTTACCATTACAAATCTCATTGCCTGTTATTCTGAAGCAGTTTTTTTTTTTTTTTAATTTTGAGTCGCTCCCTCCTGAGCTTGTTACCCTGAAAGCTTTGTACATACTTTAATCTAAACAGGTTGTGTGGTTGGAATGAACGGCAATTTCAACAAATTGCAATTTCTTTGTTTGTTTAGAACTTCGAACAAGGGATTGGCAATTCCCGGGGAATTTTAATCACTGGAGTATTTGGAATTAATAATACCCGGTGGTGGTGGTATTTTTTATTCTTAGGCTTCTGGGAATTGCAATTTAGCCTTGAAGACTAAAAAGTTGCACCATTATGAGGCAACAATATTTAGAATATAAGGTCCACTCACATTGCTTCAATATTGGTGAGATGTTCACCTGCACCATGTATCATAATTATGAATAATCTAAGTCTTGCATAGAAATTCCATCTGGTATGAGCATGGATGCAAATATTGGTATTGGTCATGGTCATATCATTATCGGATATATTGGACAATACATATTGTATTTGTTATATCGGACAAAATTATTTATGAAAATTATAAGTTGGTAGGGTTTTATTAGTCAATGTAGAAACAGACTGTGATGTTGCTATGGTATTGGAAAATATTGTTATAGGTGAGCCGATATTGATATATATTGATTGATATATATCATATCGGCCGACATTTTCCATCAGTTGGTATGAGATTGTTAAAACCAGGTGGCAGAAAAAATTCATTTGCTGTTTAATTCTGCAGCCTATCAATTTAGATAGAATGCAAGCATTCAAAAATGCAACTTGTTTGATGTATCTTTTGACAATCAACTGTTGATCTAATATATTGTGTCTCGTGAAATTGCATCTCATCACATGGATGTGCTATATTTATTTATTTTTGTTATTTTAATTTTCATTCATGTGGTTTATCATGTCCTATGCATAGAATGAAAGATCAGTATTGGGATCTCTAATTCTCATATTTCTCGATACTGTGATAAAATAGTAATATTTCTCCGCATTTGTGATATATCGGCTGACATTCAAAGTGTTGACCAATACATTTGATATTTTTTATTATATTGGTCGATATATTTTTTTTCTACAAGTTCTAATTCGAAATTTTTTACATCCAATACTGATATATACCTCCCATGGATGAAAAAATTGGTATTTGTCATAGTTGTATTAATATTGAACATATAAAATATTATATATCTGTATCAGATGTATTGAAACAAAAAAATTTTTGAGAATCGTAAGTTAATAGGGTTACATTGGCCAATATTTAATATATTGGCCATTAAACTCAAAATTATATCAACCAATATTTTCCCTCGTAAGTTCCGATTTATAATTGTTTGTGTCAAATATCAATACGTATTACCTATGGATGAAAATATCGATATCGGTATTGGTTGTAGTTACTGCGGTACTAGATATATCGGACAAAATATAGTTGTATTGAATATTGGAAGAAAATAATTTTCGAAAATTATAAGCTGAAAACGTGATATTATCCTATATATTTCAATATATTGCCGATATGGTAATATATCGTGATATTGTTTTGGTATTGGGAAATATCAGGATTAGGGTGTCACATGATATGGCTAATACAACCAATGTTGTGAAATATCAATGGTATTAGCCAATATAATTAATATCGGTGCGGCTAATACTGATACGGCCAACCAATGTCGATATTTTTATCCATACTCGGCAGCTGTCGCATGTCATTGAGTGTGACCTCATATGGTTACTTGTGTTTCCTGTTTTCTTTTTTTCCCCCCCATTTTTTGTTGATGCTCAGTCAAGTGATCCAGCTGATAAAGATCCATGGAAGGACAAAGGCACTGGCCACCTCTCCATCAAATGCAAGGAAGGTGAAACAAAGGGCACAAAAGATTCTAAACCAACAATACTTATTCGAAACGACGTATGCTTTTGGCTTGTTCCCATTTAGAAAATTTCAATCTTTTTCTTCCTCATTTTTTTGCTTCTTTATTTCATAAATCCAAGTTTAGTTTACCAGGAAAAATGTAAAAAATCATAACAGTAAGGATCTGTAACAACTCCTATTTGTTTTCTATTAACATCCATACAAATAAAATACTTTTTGTTAGAAAATTATTTTCTTTTTATGTAATTTTCCGTCCACACCTAAGCAAAATAAACAAAATGCTTTTTTTTTTTTTACTTGTATTTTTATTTTTTCCCTTGTGATTTCCTTCGTTTAAAATTTCCAAGAACGAAACACGTCCTATCCTATGTGTGTTTTGGTGATTGCAGGTTGGTAAGATTGTGCTCAATGCATTGCTATACCCGGGCATCAAGACCAGTCTGCTGAAAAAGAATTCCATTGTGGCAATATTTCATACTGCGGTACTACACTTCTCCGATGCCATAATTCTGTTGTGGGCATATATGAAACTATCAGCCGATATATATTGATATTTATACTATCGGCTGGTATTTTCATCTATGAATTCATCTTCTCATGTTTTATGAATAGCCGAGACAGTTTGGATCAATATAAGTACCAATAGTTGTACTAAAAATATACTCACTATACAATTCATCGTTACATAGACACTTCAAGGCCATCGAAACATGAAACCCTTGCTGTATGTGATATTTGGAAAAGGCTCGGACCATTTTATACCTATCATACGCAGTCTTATATTATATTATGTAATAGGCCGTTTCTACAAGTCGAGCTCGTAACCACCCCAAGTCACACTATGACAGCTCTATCATTGCGTTTAGGCTCTCTTTCCATTACACTAACACTAGATAAATGATAATATTATGGCTCCTTATGAAAAATAGAATGATATAAGAAGAGATATAATAGAATTTTTTAATTGGTTTTTTCCATAGCAATGATCTCATCTTCTTTGACCGATGGAACCAATATAAATTTTAACAAATGTAAAAATTTATAGAATAGAACTTCTATTTGAAACGCTTTATAATCTTTAACAAATTTTGCGCTTCGATGGAATTACTACATTAATGGTGGGTTTGGAACCTCATTAACTGTAATGACTGATGAACTGCTTCCTTACTCAGGGTGACGCTGGTGGCAGTAATGACGTAGTAGCCCGAACCTTTCTAATAAAGACGAAGAGTGAGGATGATCGGAATAAGCTGGCAGAAGCCATTCGAGAATATGCACCCACATCGTGATATCTCTGAGATCGACACACCCATCTCAGATTGTGATACCGAGCTTGGTCGGATGCCTTTTGTCAGCCCAACTTTGCATCTTCGGTCATCCCTTCCGATGGGTGTTGCTGGGAACAACCATTGAGAGTTTTTAGCATGGAAAGAGGAATAGAGAGGATTCTGTATCTTTCTTTTCTGCCCTTTTTGGTTGCATAATAGGTCAGAATTTGCAATATTCATAGTTATAAGCTTTTGGCTTGTCTGAATCTTTTGTCCATGGAGCTTTGTTGCTAGTTTTGTCTGGTATGAATGTTTGGAATTTTTGGACTCAGATCAGAAAACAAAATATTGGCTGATATCCGATCTCTTTAATTATATATCATTGCTAGGTTCTATCAATATTAAATTTTTCCAATACTGTCGTGAAATTATGATATATCTTTTAATATTTGCCTATTAAATTTTCATTTGAGTTTTTTGATTTTTGCTTTTGATATATCTAATATTAACTTATTGTCTGATATTGATAATAGCTATAATTGATATTGATATTAATGGGGACGTCAGTAGTGGGTCAGCTCAAAATGAGTAAGTGGTCCAGAATTGACAGTAGCCCATTAATCCTTGGGATGGTCAACGCTGTCGTTGATCGAAAGAATACAAGTAGGCCGGACGTAGCTTAAGATAAACACAGTCGAGATCAAAATTGGTTAACGCGTACCTTTTCAAGTCTTAACGATTGTCTGTCCAAATTCCTTATATCCGCAAGAATGGTAATCTTTTCTATAACGGAAATCGTTTAGAATCAGAACACATCCCAGAAAAAAGATTCATAAATCAGCGTGTAATTTTTAGAGAAAGTCTCAATGATCACTGCATGCGGTATTTTCACAGAAGGAAGGGAATTCTCATTCTTGACCGCTGTAGTCTAGAAAGGTGCATGCGTCCATATTGGGGAAGGTAACGATTCTCACAGAAGGTGGGCATTCTGCCTTGCCACTTAATGAAGGCAGTGGAAGCCTACGGCTATAAAAGGCTATAGAGGCTCATTCTGTGGGACGCATTTTTACATACTCAAGCTAACAGAAACTCTCTAAATTCTCAATATATCTCTGCAATATACTCTCTCTTACCTTTTCTCTGTTATTAGTTTCCAATGAATTCAGTACATAGAGAAATTATTTTCTGCGTGCATCTATGACAAAAGCCACTCTCCACAAGTATGTCTCCGACCATCATTCTCAAATTCCATCCCAAATAACCACATTTGCATTCTGAGTATTTGCTTTTTTATTCTCAAAAGGTTATTTATTGACTTAAATGTCGAAATATTTATGGTGGGATGACCTTCCGCTGTCACCTGATCTCTTATCTGTAGTTATGGTATGTAGGATTCTAAACGTGAAGAAGGATGACTGGAATCCAAAGAGCCAATTCAACTCGAATTTGTTGAAAGTTTGAATTTATAATGTGTCAGATATAAATACTATATTTTCTTCTATGGTTTAAATTCTTGAATAATTTTGTTCATGGAGGCTGAATTTGGAGATTCAACTAAATTCCTAAGGTTTCAGTTTAATTATATCTCTCTTTATTAGGTTTGATACAAGTTATAAAATGCTAACTTATTA
>JAODPA010119173.1:0-18345 GCA_025585075.1 Nepenthes mirabilis | reverse complement strand
TATTGTGCTATTCCCACAATATAAATAATCAAATGTCGTTTAAGGTTAATGGAGTGCTTCTTTTACGTGTGGCTGGGCTTATTTGTATGGCTCCGAAAACTTGTAAAAAGCTACCGAATTCCGTATGCATAAGGTTTAATTTTAAAATAATTAATTATTTTTAAAAAATATCTCGTTATTACATAACTTGTCAAATAATATTTTAATTCCTGTACACAGGTTTTTTGGGCGTCGTTAATTGCAGTGGAAGCCCGGCCCATTAGGCCCACTTCAGTCAACCCGAAGCGTTAACTGAAACAATTGACCCGATCTGAGGGGGCTCAACTCTACTCTGCTTCTGTTCCTTGCTTTTTGGTGAAGAAAAAGAGCTTCATGGTTCACAGCGACGACGATTAGGGACATCTGAGGGCGGGAAACAGAAGGGAAGAGGAGAAAAGAGAGAGATGGATCCGAAGCAAACAGAGGTATCGCAGACGTTCGAGCGCTTCAAAGCAGCTTTGGCTCGAAATGATTTTGATACCTCCACTCGTCTCCTATCTCATCTCAAGGTACTTTCACCTTGAAAACCCTAAACCATAGATCTCAATATATTTCAACCATCTTTAAACTGTACGATGAATTTAGTAGGTAATAATATCAGCTATTATGCTGTGTGAATTTCTTATTCCAACAATTATCAAGTTCTGTTTGCAATCCCGATATTTTGCGGTATTTAACAGCGAGGCTGATTTTCTATTTTGCTCTTATATTGTTGCTGCAAAAATATTCCATCTTATGCTTGATTATTTTTTTTTTTTCTGTTTAGATATAAGTTGACTGATTATATTTTATGATAATGTAACTCGCTCCATTTTTATTTAGAAAAAATGAAAAATTGGATCTTTAAGTCAAGATCTGCTCAAAGAAAGTTACCCTTAATTTCGAGGCTTTTTGAATATAAGGTATCGTTTCCCTTACGTTTCTTTGTACAAGATTTCTAAACGTCAGTTTTATGTGGATTACAGTTCTTTCGAAGAAGTGGCAATGGACTATGTCTCATATACATTGTGTTGTCTATGGAAATTAAGCGGCGTGGTTATTTTTACTAATTCTGCATTTGATATGGCAAGTGTATTTTGGCTGTTCCATGTCGTGAGTGTCATCTTTAGTTTGTTGTCTTGTAGGTCTTTCTGACTGGATTTAGAAGCCTTCCACCATTGCTTGGACAAACACCGAATGCTGTTCATGAACTGGCTATAGCAAGTAACTCTCTCCTCTTAAATATTGGAGTTGTTATTGTTATTTTTGCGCCAGTTGTATGGATAATGCTAATGGTGTATTCCTGCTGGTCGAGTTAAATTGAGTTTGCTTTATTTTCCATCACTTCTTATTTTGGCTTGTGCAATATAACAGGGGATATATACGAGCATGCTGTTATTCTAAGTGTTAAAATGGAGGACCAGGATGCTTTCGAGAGGGATTTTCTCCAGTTGAAACCTTACTATACTGATGCCAGGTACATCATCACTGGTCCATTCCCTGAGATATTTAAGATTGCAGTAATATAAATCTGCTTTTTACATGTAATAATGTGGATCCTACCGCAACACCCTATCATCTCCCAAAGAAGGGAGGGGGAGGATATGATCTCGTCAACAATCTATTTGGTAAATTGGGTTGCTAGTTGCATAGAGATTTCTTTCTGAATTGGTGTATGAAATGTGGGATATCTATTATCTGATGGTATACTATAAGTAACATTGTTTGGAAGCACCATGAAAAATTTGTCTCTTCATGTGCAGCAAACTTTAATTCTGCAATGAATATTGCTGTTATATGTAGATCTAATTACTTGAGGAATTGATTTATTGTTTTTGTAAGTGATGTTATCAATGGTGAATATCATGATGAAAATTGATGTTATATGCATATCTAATTATATGATGAGTTATAATAGAGTTTTTGTTTGGATAGTTTGTCCTGCCTATTCTACCCCTATATCCCTTTATGCTACACATTGCTTTGAAATACATTCACTAGAAGATCCCTTGCAATTTGGCCCTTCTAACATATAGGGAATTGGAGGTACCGTTCTGCCAATGTGAAGGATAAGGATATCAAATTCCTATCCATCAAGAAAAATCAAGTGCAGGGTGCTATGAGTTCATATGTCTCCCTTCTTTCCTTATAATTGGTTATAAGAGTGGTTGAAGTATGTTTACTAGTATTGGAGTTTAGCACATTCCTGCATGTACACTTAAAAACTTCTAGATGGCAAAGAAGTACCTATGTGAGAATGCAGAGGAGTGGTTGTTGCCTATTTTTTTTTTTTTTTTAAAGTTATTACCTTTTATATTTGCCTTTTACGGTGGAGTTGTGGTTATCTTCCACCATCCGCTCACGGATACCATGATGGATATTGATTTTACATGCAGATCTAATTACATGATGAGTCTGTTTCTAATTATTGCTGGGATAGATTAGCCTGCCAATTCTGCCCTTTTCTTCATTTGTGCTACACATGGTTTTGAAATCTGGAAGACCCTGCAATTTTTGAAGTTATGATTTTTGATATTTCTTATTTTGTTTTTCTAATGGTGCAGTGGCCGTCTTCCCCAATCTGCACAAGAATACCCTATCTTAGGCCTCAACCTGTTGAGACTCCTTGTACAGAACAGAATAGCTGAGTTCCATACTGAACTGGAGTTGCTTTCACCCACTGCATTGGAGAACCCATGCATTAAGCATGCCGTGGAGCTAGAACAATCCTTCATGGAAGGAGCTTATAACCGTGTTTTGAGTGCTAGACAGACTGTGCCTCATGCAACATATGTCTACTTTATGGATCTGCTGGCAAAAACAGTAAGGTACCTACATAATTAACTGCTATATGAAATTTGGATCATCGGTTTCTATTTATATATTTGGTGTGCAGCTATTAAAATTGAAATAGTTTGATACGATGTTGTATAAATGGTGTTATGCGTAATAGGAGAACAAGGGTATCATCTGGTCTAACGATGTTGCTAGCATGTTCTATAGAGATGATGAACAAGTATGACCTTTTGATGTAGACATAATAGACATTCTAAATTAGAAGTGATTTGATTTTTTTATTAAAAAAAATTTGAAGATATCGCTAGTTAGAAAATTGTATTTATTTTCTAATTATATTTATTTCCTAATTAATACAGGATGAAGATTCTCCATATAAGGATCCTAGTTCTAATATTGAATGAAATATTGAATGATTGTGTTTTCCTTCCCCTCATTCTCTTTGTCTTTTCTCTTTCTAATATTTACCCCTCTCTAATCGCTATTCTCCTTCTGTCTCTCTTTCTTCTGTTCTCATTCCCTTCCCCTGCTTCCTCCATTCTCAGCATCACCTTTCCTCAGAGCATTCCACTGAATATTTGTGTTTCATTATAATTTATGAGGATCAAATTGAGTTACTGCCAACTCAATATTCTAGGGCAAATAGAATCCTTATTATCTGCTTCTTGTTTATAGGCCATAGTTTGCCCTTCATTGTTCCTTTGAAGACCTCATATAACAGGTGTGTGAGGACTGCAGCATTGTGTGTCAAGTTTCTTTCCTGAGTTGTCATTTTGGTGCAGCCCTCTAATTACTTCCACTTTTTTGCAATGGTGGGAAGAAAAGCAAGATAAAACCTGTGTTCTAGCACAAAACCTTTTTTGAACTGGGAACTATTGGAAACATCGTAAGCTATTAGTTTTGTACAAGGAATGCATATGTTTGATTTTTTTGGGGGTCAAGGATTGAAGGGATTATTGACAATTTATGAAATTAACCGTTAGGCAAACATTGCAATAGCTTTAAGAACACAACCCCCTCCCCGTACCCAAAAAAGAATTGTTGGTATAAAAATAATGATTCCTGGGGGAGCATATTGCATACCACGTACTGTTTTGGATTTCCCATGACAAGCTGTATCATTCAACAAATGTGGTAAGTTAGACTAGAATAGTAAGCTGGTACAATTCAGTACCTTGGATTCATTTCTTTGTGATTTGAAAATTTTAATTTTTGGGCCATGTAAACCCTTAGAAAACATGGTTCACTTCTTGTCGTTAGTTTTATAAAGCCTTCATTTTTTTTTTAACTGGCAGAGATGAAATAGCTGGATGCAGTGAAAAGGCATACGATTACCTCTCAATAAATGATGCTCGACAAATGTTACTGTTCTCATCTGATCAGGAACTACTCGCATACATTAAGGAGGTAACTTCTGTTTCAGGAACTCTTCCCCCAGGAGGCAGCACCCCTCTTGTCGTAATGGTTACTGCCATACAACTTGGATTCTTTAGGATTGGTTGATATCCCAGTCAAACAACTGGTCACCTTATGGAAAAAGCTAACGCAAATTCATATTTGCCACCTTATCCTTCTATAAATAGCTCATTAAGAATAAACTTATGTGATTAGCTCATATTTGCCACCTTGGTATTCCAATCACGATCGAAATAGAAGAGTATAAATGAAATGTTATCATAAAATGAACTTTGTACTACTTACAGCTAAGGCAGCCCTGATATAAGCTCTCAGGTGAACATTAAACCTGTATTCTGAGTTATGCTCATGCATATATGTCTGTTTATTGGAAGATGTTTTGTGTGTGTGTGTGTGTGTGTGTGTGTGGCAAATTCGATTATTCAACTGCAGATCTTTAGACTTGGGGAAAATGACACACAAATCCTTATCGTGGAGACACAAGCTATTGAACTATGACTTTGTTATCTTTCAACGGGTGCTGAAAATGGATCAAAAGCCTAAATATGTCTCTTCTTTGGAAAGTGGCTCAATATATTGTTCTAGGACTGAATATGCTTTGTGCATAACTTAATTGCTGAGCATGATATATCTTAGTATTATACTAATAAGAGTACTTTCATGGCATGATTTCTGCTTGGTGCTGCTATGGCAACTTTCCTGTTTTGCTAGCATAATAATATCAGCTGCTTTGTTGAGCACGTCTACTGTTGTCTGCAGGAGCATACCGAGTGGGAGATCAAGGAAGGGCTTGTGGTTTTCCAGAAGGCCAAAGAATTGGCTCCGTGCAAGGAGATTCCATCCCTGCAACTCATCAATCAAACCCTCAGCTACGCGAGGGAGCTAGAACGGATTGTGTAATGAAGCAAAAACATCCCATGAATATGATGCTACAAGCCATGGATGATTTCTCAGTAAAGAGCCCCCATATGTCAGTTAAAACTGAACGTGACAAAGCCAACATGCTCGTAGGATCAAGATTGGTACTTAAATTTGGTCATATTTATCTTGGCTTCACCATTGTTGCATTTCTAAGGGAATTCCTTAAAAATCCTTCTTCGCATGCTTTTTACTTATTGCTTTAATCCTCATGGGATGGAAGCTTTTGATTTTCCTGCAGAAAAAATGAGCAATATTTGTTTATTAGCACAACGATGAAGATCATGCCTAATTTGCTGAGATTAGTTTTATGCTTTGTTTTTTTGGCATATTTAGAGTCAGCTTTATTCAGATTAATGCTCATAAAACTGTACGTAAAGTAGACTGAGACAGCCAATGCCAACAATTACAAAATAGAAATGACGATTCCTTCGCAAGCCTGGAGTTTCTATAGTACGATTGAGCATTCTTGATCTTCTTCTGAATCCATACTGTGGAGAGCGTTGTACATAGCCTTCGATGTTACTGATCCACACTGTTTTCAAAGGAGCAATTTTGGCTGGAAAAAAAAAAAAAAAAGTCGCTCTTTCTGTTATTATAATATTCAAACACAATTTAAAAAAATTGTAATAGTCTATTAACTTTCGTCATTAGGGTAAAATTAACGAGGTTTCTGTTTTAAAAAAAATTTGCAAAGCTCTGTGCGACATCATTCATTATCAAAGCAGGCAGTGATATTGCCTATGCAGTAATTCGAGTCCTGTCTCTGACACTCCTTATTCATTCACTGTAATTTTGAAGGCGGTTTGATACAGCCTGCCGTCCTAAGTTTTATTATGAAGTAATAAAATCGGCATATGGATTCTCACAAAAATTATATAATTTTTTAAAAGCCCTTTCTAAGTATTTCTGTATTTCAGAAAGGCTCAAATCTGGTATGACAACTGTAGAAATTAGGACCAAAACACACTAGAATGGAAGCACATCGCATCTCATTTGTCACGGTTGCGTCAAACGTGCAAAAGGTTTCTACGTTAAGCTTGTTGAATGAACCGGTTCTCTAATCCATCGAACAATCTCGTTCGTGGGCAGCACACTAGCAAGGCTAGGAAAACGTTGATGCCATTAAAAAGGTTAAATAACATATTAGATACTGTGTAGAGTATTTGAAATGATGTGGCAAGACAAATGGAAGGAAAACCATAAGCTAATTTTTTAATAGCCTATGAGATCTACTGGTCATTATAATTGAAGTACCTTAACAAAAGAACTGCAGAGTAACGACATTAAATAACTGAATTTAACATTTTTTGATATAAGTTCATAGCTCATATTGATGTTAGTTTTAGAACGAAAATTAAACTCCATGGTTTCAAAATTCACTAATTAAGCGTAGGATCGAGGAAAACAAAGCTAATGTGCATACTATAAAAGCAAGAACAAGAATAATAGTGAAACCAAATCACAAAGCATAATGGGAATCTGAAAGCATGTTAGTGTCTGAAAATGGGCAAGTCAAATCACTCCTGCAAACATCATTCATGCTTTTCGCACACATCAGAGGAGCATGGCATCACAATCGGTGATAATAGGAAACCCAAAATAATGCAGTCCACCATCTGGACGACAGACAGATTCAGAATCCCAAGTCAAAACTAGGGCAGTCGTCCTTAATCATTGAGATCATGGTAGCCGCAGTACTCGTTCTTCCAGCATCACCGAGACCACTAGAAGTACAACCTTCTGAACCTGATATCCTTAAGGCAGGAATCGTCACCTTTTCACCCAAGCTAGGGTTTGTGTCGGAAGATTCTTTACAACTCTACAACAAATAGTTAAGAACCCAGTCATCATACGCCAATCTAATTAGATAGAAATATCCCTAGCTAAAAAGTTAAATTGCAGTATGTATAGAATTAGACCACCCATTTATGCAATTAGAACACGATTGAAATATAATTCATCAACTTAGAAATTTGTATAACATAATTTCCCCTTTCATAGGTAAGATGGGGAGAGGAAAGCGCTGGAAATTGTGTATACTTTTATGTAGATAATTTCCCCTTTCATAGGTAAGTTGGGGAGAGGAAAGCGCTGGAAATTGTGTATACTTTTATGAAGATATGCTGTAAATTTCAGCTTTCAAATATCCCTTTCACCTATCCATGCTGCAATCACATCGCATACGGGTGGGGGGAGGATACTCCTTCACCTAGTAATGTTAGGTTGTGGGTCACTCTTATGCGGGTCCCATACCTATTTAATGTGTCGTTCAGTAACACACACAAGAACACACGTGTGTTGAACTGACCTAGAAAAATTGCAAAATGGCACATGACAGGCGTTTGTTGTGTGCATGTGTGTAGATTCCATAATGGGGCCAGCTGAGGAGCGTGTTGGATCACACGAGCGAGATTTTCAAATTGCTCGGCGCCTGAAGAGCAACCAAGGGGTGCTCGTGTGCCGATTATAATGGGCTTGAGCACGATACGCGCACGACAGGTGTTCGAGCGCCGTTCCTAATATAAATACGTCTGACACAATTTTAGGGTTATCACTTTGTAATTTTTGAGGCATTGAGTACCGACACTCTGAAAAAAGGAAAAAAAAGAGAGAAAGGGGAGAAGATGAAGGTTCAAGCATTCGATTGGGTTCCAAATCGTGTTCTATTCTCCGACCTTGTGTACGTTATTTTTGAAATTGAGAAGTATATTTTATCAATCTTATTTCTTTTCTTTTATCTTGTACTCATTATTACTCGAGTTCATTTATTTCAAGAAGTTGTGGCCTTGTATTTATTAGGGTTTTTGTAACTAAATACATTACATAGTAGATATATTTCGGATATATGGCCCCATGATTTTTCCTTTTCATTTAAAAGAGAATTTTTAACATAGAACTGTGTATTTCTTATTATTTGCGATTATTATTGGTTTGTTGTGTGTTGTCGATTATTTTTTTACAGTTCAAACAAGCGGCCCGGTTCCCAACAAGTAAGTAAGAAGACCAGGTTATGAATCTCACGTGTGTGTGTCTCATGAACTAAACAGCTAAAGGAAACAAAAACTTTTCAGATTTACTGGCAGATTCTCCAGCCTCTAGCAATGCAGATTAAATTACGACATATTAAGAGGCCGAGAACAAAAAACTAACAGAAACAAAATCTTTCCAATGTGCAGATTCAATATGCAACGTGTAAAAAAACATACCTGGTAGCAATCTCCAGCATCAATGCCCCCAAAAAGATTCTCTCTATAATCTGAAATAGCTGCAGAATTAAATCAGATTCTGCATACGGTAACGCATTGGACCCTTTTGCCTTTGTAATGGAAAATATTAGTTAATGTCAAACTTGCCTTTTGAAGACCATAATTCCTGTAATTCTCTAAGAGTAACACTTGTATGCATTCCAGCAATGGGCACCGGTTCAGTTGAAGGTCTGGTGTTGCCGGGAGAATAGGATAGAATTGTGTCAACTATCTTCAGCCTTGTAGGTGAACTTGGTCTGTCCAAGGTACCCTCTTTGGGGTCTGTATTAATGACTGTAATCGACCTGTCGGCTGCTAGAGGCCTGTAACAGAGTGTTACCCCGCAACAAGCAATAACATGTTTTTTAAAGGAAAAAAATTACACCTGTGGAACTTGAAACAGTATATTGGTATCGGTATACTTATGAGGAATAACAAAAGGGAACATGTTTTATGAATCTTTATGCCAAAAAATAGTTTGGAATCACTAAACTCAATGGAGCAGTCTAATTAAACAACACAAATGATAGAGATTTTTCATTTAATTGATTGCTTAGGTCTCACCTCTAACTATACGCAGGGTAAACAGCATGACAGAGATGCATTTCAATTATGATCCTGAATACACAATAGACAGGTTCTCTCCAAGTGACCCATTGAATGGGACGGTCTAGTGAGAAATTGAAAGAAGATGAGGAAACAAGTTGACTTAATTGATCACACAATACTTCTAGATTCATTAATTCCTCCACTTAGATTCTCTATAATCACCATATCCCAATGCAATGTTATAGACTACACTAGCAATCTAAAGCTCCCACCTACATTTGACTCTAAGTGGATCAATTTCACCACATTTTCATTATTGGACATGCATAAATAATATAAACATACCCAAGACAAAAATCAATTGAAGCAGAATTTCTTGATTGCAGTTTCCCTCCGTCATCCCGATATACCTTTGGCTTGATTTCACATGAAAAATCATCATGATTGATCAAGGGATCAGGAATGTTGCTTTCACAGGAATTCATCCTAGTAAATTCTTCATCAAATGCTTTCTCATCTTTGTTAAGTTGTACAACACTGCTCGTTAGATGCTCTGCATCCGAGTCGTGTGCAAGTTGCCCTGCAAACTGATCCTGAACCTTAATATCCAACAAAACCATGTCTGAAGATTCTGAACACTGTTTGACAGGCACATCCCTTGTGATTAGAATGCTCTCTGGAACTATAGATTTCCTTAAAATCGACAAAATCTCATGAACTGCACAAGGGGTAAAAGCAAATAGTAAGTTAAAATGGGTAGTTTGGGCCAATAACAAGATAACAGCAGATGAGTTCAATTTTCCCACGGGACAACATGTGACCGATAGCTGATAGGTCTACCATATGGGAATGGTGCATGAAAGAAAAGCATGAACAATATTCAACAAGACGCCTGCGATCCCATTTCTTACACTTGTTCCCTTCATATGGACCTATGCCTCTTGCAGCTACTAACACACACATTAATAATCATTGGGAATAGAAGAATCTGGAGTAAAATCAACCTATGCAAGACAAAATAGTCTTATAATAAAGCATTGACTAGCTCCAGTTGAAGGTAAACCACTGTGAGCTCACAAACATTTTTCCTCCCTTTGTTACACATAGCCCTCTCTCACTCCATACCAAGTTTTTATCTATCTCGCTATATAAAACCCTTTATCGATACCATACCATGTCATACCCTGACAATCGGCTGCTGCTTTACCAGCAATAGAAGCAATCATAATCAAAACTCAACAGTAACTATTATTTGGCAGAGCTTTCGAGCAACCATCCTCTAATTCCCCAACAGCAAGTACCGGAACTAAACCATTGAAAAGTCAGCTCTCATGGGCAATTCACAACGGATATACATTTGATTCAATGGAGAATCAAACATGCAAAGCCGAACAATCACATGATGAAGGATCATGCAGAAACAGCTAAAAGTTCGGTCAATTATTTCTCAAACGGAAGGATTTGAGTACTTGCATCAGCATCTAGAATACAACCCAGGTTTAACACTAAAATCACCTAAAACTTCTTTATTTTTCACTATAGCAGCCACACGTGTGGATGAACTTTTGGAGTTCTGTTGTATTAGAAAGGGCCATATGAGAGATGTAACAGGATGAATTCACTTACCATCACGCAAAGATTTGTTATCAGAGACCATCTTTCTTAGTTTCCTCTTCTCAACTCCCAAGTTGCACAATTTCGAATCCACATTCTTCCCTGAGCAAGCATCACCGTGACGTTTCTCTGCACATTGTTTAGGGACAAGATGCATTAAGTCTCATGCTATGGGTGAGGATGAGATATTGATGCCAGATAATTGATCAACATGTAATCTGAGAAAATGAGAAACACAACCTCAAATTACTCATTAGATGATACCCCATAATAACATAGGTAAAAGAATTCAGTGAGACATGCCTCATAGAATCACAAGGCAAATGAATGTTAAGGAAAAATAACCTATACCTAAAAACTTACAAGCAGATATTATTACAGTAAAACTTATACAATAAATTTATTAGCGGCAAAACATCTAGAGACTGTTTCCTACTTTACAAACTATAAATGCCACTATTACACACCCAAAAATAGGAAAAGAAAAAAATGTTATTCTTCACAGAGGAGAGAATCAATTCAACCAATTATGCACAAGCTAAAAACAAAAGGTGGGGCACTGAGTGAGACTTCCACATAGTTGGCTCTAGGAGGGCCAAATGTTTGCATCCTTACCATAAATTAAAAAGAAGCTATTTTGGTGGTTTAAACCCATAACGAATTAAACGGAATGCACCAAGCTCCCCCAATAGCAAGGTAAGATGAATTGAGATTTGTTATGTTCATCAAAAAGATTTATGATTTCAGATCATTTATTTAGAGACTATTTTACTCAAAACAGATAACTACTTTTCATCATAATATAATGCTGTAATAGGCTAGCCAGTAGAAGATACCAACAAAAGAAGAATTCTCAGAACAATGCCTCTCAAGCATCCCGGCTTCCCCAGCAGTACTGTGGTTTCTTCCTTGTATATTAAGATCAGCCAGATATTCATGGTTTCCCTCTGGATCTCCAATGTCAACCAAATAGGCTTCAAATGCCAGTGATTCACCAGAGGTTATCACTTCATCTCTCTTAAGAAACCTCCTATCTAGGAGATTCCTGCTTGCATCATATAGATCAACCTGAACAGCAACCCACTGTAATAGTCTGAGCACTAGTGCAAGGTTATACAGAGATAAAGGAGCAGCGAACTGAAGAGAAGAGAAAATAAGGCAAAATAAGAATATAAGGAGCTAGATGCATCACTATTCAAAGAAGTGCAACTTCAACACTAGATCGCAACTCTAGAATAGGCTACTTAAACACAAGCAATATTGCACCCTGGAGGAAAATGCTTTCCAGTTTATTAAATATAGAAGCATGAATAGCACAAAGAAGGGGTGAATGTTGTAGGTAAGTTGTGATATTTAAACTCACTTTCATGGAGACTATCTAGCCGAGAGTGCCAAAAGGGGAATCTAAAATTGAAATAACTAAACTACTTAGACATTGGCTGGTTATATTATGCCATTTTTAACACCTTTTGACAACAGAAATACAAATATACAATCAATCTCATAGACTTGTGGGAGTGCCCATGCATTTATACAAAATCAACACTAGTTACACTAAGAAACCAAGCAAATACCCTCCATAGCAGCTAGCAGTTTTGTTTAAGCAGTCTCCTTTACTAAGGTTCCCAGGTGCCTATGCGATTATAAAGGCAGGGTGTTATTGTACCAATAGTTGAGTGGCTTAAATCAAATTGTTTGTCTAGAGAGGGTGTAGCGAAAACCAAATTTGACTGTACTAGAAACTAAAAATATGTCATCCAACATAATCTCTACACAGTAAACAAGTGTTAAATAGTATGATTTTTGCATTTTTTTTTTTTTGACTAATCTAAAAGAAGGGAAGAAAAATGTCCATATTGACAATCTTTAACAGCAAATCATAAATTCTCCCTCTGCAACACACTTACAATGATATCAATGCTAGTCTCACCAATGGATCAACACCTTTGAATTTGCCACAAATTAAAAAACAGCAGAACAGTGCATAAAATTCACACAACATGAAGTTTAAGAAGGGTCATATGTACCCAACTTTACCCTTGGCATTGCAGAGAGGTTATTTTAGTGGTTTAAACTGCACATTGTTATCTATAGAAAGTAAGGCAATTTTGTTGGAAAATACGATAGAACCTGCCTCCCACGGGATCCACAAATCACTACTCGTATGGTCCCGTCATGAAATTTCTTGGACTTCTGAGTCACCTGCTTAGTGTACAATACCTGCCATTCTACATTGCAAATAAAGCTATTATACAAGCAAAAAATCAAGTGCCTTAAAACAATATGGACTCAAAAAGAACTTTGGCCTGTAGGTCCTACTACTTTGACTGCATTTTCCAATTGAAGTACATAAATCTGGACATTAACTTAAGTTTACAAAATTTCTATTCAGATATTCTGAATTTGACAGAAGACAGGAGAACAATTGTGCTTAGACAATTCCCTTCCACTTATCTCCAAATCAGCCCATCTGAGGGAAGGATGCTGAGGAAGTGAAACGCATCTGCCAACTGTATATGTAAAGCTCAAGATATGATATTAAAATTAAGAGTGTGCTTATGTTATCAGAATTATTAACATTTGCACACAGCAATCACAAAATTAATATAGACAGACATAGCCTCCTTGCTCCTCGTAAAAAACATTTTGTGCAAAAATCTGGGTATTCAGTGTTTCGTCTGTTTGAAGGCCAATGTGTTGCTACATCTCCGAGAGGACCAGTGATAGAAGCAAAGGTCATGGCCTTCCCTTCCTTTGCCTCCACGTGCTCCCTTTGTAAGTGTGGAATTGAGGAAATGGGACACAAGCCATATTCCTCCAATTTAAGAACATTACTTCAAGAGAAAAGAACATGAATTTGCTACATAATAGAGGCTGCGAATCTATGAACTAACCTTTTACTATAGAGCTCGTAAAACTTGGAGGACTCTTCTGTGTGCCATACTTGAGCATTTCATTTTTCTTGAACTCTGCAAAGGAAAAAATAATCAGAATTCTCTGCATATGCCACCATTAATCTTTTTTCTAAATGCTGAAACAATGCCAGGACTAAGCTATCTCAAAAGAAATATTCATGAACTAAAGGGCCTTTGCATGTTTAATCAATGGTAATTTTGTTAAAAGTGTTGGGATTTGATGAAACATGCACACAATCAATGCAACGGAACAAATCTGAATCTCTCGTCAAGCGTCAACCACCAAACCCTTGAGTATAAGGAACACATACAATTAAACATGCAAAGTTGCACAATAATATCTACTGCGGAAAGTTATTCTCAACTAAAAGAAAAATCATAAGACAATTTTCGAATAAATCCACCATAATAGTGTTCAGCTACAAAAACAACCCTGTGAAATTTTTTTACTACAATACGAGTAAATAACCTGTTAAATATAACCCCAACACACCTAATAACCCACTAGAGAAGATACACTGCGAAAAATGAGCAACCAAACAGTAATGCGTCCTAGAAAACAACATTAGAGCAACGTACCCAAACTTGGTGAAAAACAAAATTCGAATCGGATTTCGATCGGATGCCGAACTTATTTCGCTTCTTTCTTTCTCTCTTTTTTCTTCGTGCGATACTCCTTTGTGTTACAAAATGATTTTGGACACTCTAAAATCACATCATGTGCGACTTTATAATAGTGTAGACACACGAGCGCCCCTCAGGTGCAAACTCAATGGACAAACGGCACACGAGCGTCCTTTAGGCAAGCATTAAGTGTGCCCATTCTATCCCTTCTGTGCACAAGTGCCCATCATATATCTATAAGACGCAAATATCACTTGTTCATTGAAAATGTCTTTTGCTCAACTGCACCTTACACGAATTTTGTG
Source organism: Nepenthes mirabilis (assembly GCA_025585075.1). Lineage (NCBI taxonomy): Eukaryota > Viridiplantae > Streptophyta > Magnoliopsida > Caryophyllales > Nepenthaceae > Nepenthes > Nepenthes mirabilis. The sequence goes on along the minus strand of JAODPA010119173.1, from coordinate 3,942 downwards.
CAAACCTCCAGTGAATTTCGTTGCTCAAACCACCTTCCTATAAGCATCGCACAACCCTTAACATCTCCGTTAGAGCGTACCATGCACGAACATTGCACATCCTTCTAATGACCCATTCATTGAGTATGAGACCCACGAAGAAAGATCCAAAACCCAATACAAATGAAAAATTTGGAACACAAACACGCACACATGAAATCATACTCTATATGGAAAGAGTTGGAATTAGCTGCACACAATTTAGAAAAACAAATAGAATATAAATTTTAAGTTCTAAGTTGGATATAATTAAAAAACTACCCTGAAATTACCCTACCGGGAAAAATGAGGAAAACTTTAAAATCAGGTAATTCTTTTGACAAGTTGGATTCAAAAGGAAAAGATCACAAAAGCAATTGGAGAAACCTCTGATAATCTTTTGTGATGGGCTCATGTTGACTGTTGAGACTTTTGTCCTTCCAGGATTAGATTTTCTGTCTTTGGAAGGAAAACCAAACAAGAGAATTCAGGGGGGTAGAAAAACAATATTGCATGTGATGGACATAGGTCCAAACAATTCAAAAGGGCGAAATGAAAGATTATACCTGAAGTGTTCAAATCATTCCTTGACCTCTCCCCATGTGGCAATACAACTTTCTCAGTAGTTCTATTATCTTTACATCGGAATTGCATATTCAGACTGGATATAGGCTTATGATCACATTCAGGATCACCGATATCAACAAAATACGAATCAAATTCTAATGTTTCACCAGATTTGACAGATTTATCCTTCTTAAGGAACATACTGCCCAAAAGTTTGTCATTAACATCATAAAGCATCACCTGATGAAATCAACAGATCAAAAAAGTAGGAGCAGATTGTTACCAACAGAGAGTAATGTGCCATTGGCTTAGTTTCCAATCTCGGACAATCACAGTACATAGAATTGCAAGATTAATACAAACAGACTAGTCTGAAATCGGAGTTCAGCAATTACTCATCTACATGAGTGGAGAAGTGAAAGTGATAACAGTTAGCGCTCAGATTTTGCTATTACTTTTGACTGGTTTCATAATTCCTTTAGACATAAATTCAGAAGCTCGATGAGAGACGACTTGCAAGTACAGCCAAGTAAGTCAGGGCTGTTGCCTATTTGTCAAAATTTTGGTGGTAGAAATTATGTAAAACTAAATACTCTATCAACATTTTCTCCTTGCTCCATCTAAGAAATATATTCAAAATTGAAATCTCGGTGCAAATGATGCAATACCCGATTCTCCAATTTATATTTACGACGTCATAACTTTATACATTGAGCAAATATAAGAAATAATTATATAATGAAAATTTTGAGCAAAATCAATTTTAAAAGAATGAGGCCTGGCACTTGATAGGCACAGGAATAGTGCATATGGGTGTTTGACGCAAAACCTTTGCGCCTAAGATGCGCATAGTGGATGCTCATGCGTAGGTTTGATAATAAGGTGGCGCTTGTACATGATTTGGGAAAAATGTCATACTCGTGCTTGGACTGAGTGGCACTTATGCGTGCATGTATTTTGTCTTGGCGCTTGACACGCTATTAATCGATATTTGTGCGCCTGTCTTGGTATTTAAAGCCCTTCGCTTGATTTTTTGAGTATTTTCACATAGAATAAGAGAGAAGAGAGAGAAAGAAGAGGGACAAGTAAAGAGAGAAAGTGAAAAAAAGATAATTTTAAGGCAATTATGCATCAAATTTGGTAAAATTTTGGTTTCAGGTAAGTATATCTAAATTCATTTTTTAGTCTATTGTGAAATCTTTCAATTTTTTTTTTTCGATTATCATTCAAATGTATATACATGTCGCCATTTTCGCCCCATTTGAAATATTTGTTGTATGCATGTTATATTTTACAAAGATTCGGACATTTTTGTAAGTTGATATTTACATTTGAAAATATTATTAAGAAAATCATGAAATATTTAAGTATTTAATTTTGAATGCTATTTNTGTATAATGTGATGTAGAGTTTTTCATTTTGACAAAATAAGAACCATTATATTATGATAAATTATATTCAAATATGTCCTAATATAATATATGCAACTTAAAAAATACACACCTATCATTCACAGGTGGGAAAAAAAATGACATTTGACTCTAGCTGTAGAATATTGTAAATTGCCTATTTATGGGTTTTGAATAGTAGTATATTGACATCAGGCTATCGGAAATATATAGCCTATTCTTCAAAGTTTATCTTTTGATTAGTTAATATGTGAGTCACCGGTCCTTAATTCTCAAAATTTTATATGATTTTGATACGATCCTTCAATTTTCATATTTTCAAATACATTTTCTCACGTTTCTTCATCATCCTACGATTTTTGTATACTTTATTGGTTTTGTACATTCGCATATGATGGGTTTTTTGTATGAAATCATGTTTTAGAACATGCTTATTGAAAATTGGACGCTTTAGATTTCTGCATATGATCATAATTTATTGTCCTTTATGCCTATTTTACTCATACGTATTCATACGTCATATAGGGGTGCTTTACTGAGCATTAAGTACACATTTGCAATATTTTTAAAATCCTTCTAGATTAGCAAATATTGAATTCTTACAGGATTGGACAGAAGACTGATGATGAATTATATTTAGAAATTTTACTTTTAATATTTTGGGTTTGTTTCATATTTAATATATTATATAGGATTGATTTTGAGTTTTCGCAATTTGGTTTTGTGCCGGTATGCCACTATGAACTTATGTATGAATTTATGCTGTTCGTATATTTGGATTTTTACTAGATACTTTTCCATACAAACCCAAGTGTAACTACTTTCACGCACTTAATTAGCTGTTAGTAAAACCTTATCCGTATGTTGACCTCTCCCAAACCAAAGCATTGCATTGGATCTCATTTTGACTTCGACAACCCACAGCCCTTCCAAACATACCGCATGAGACCCTTCACTTGCCAAACAAAATCTATTAACATTTGAGCAACTGAAAACCCTAATTTCATTTGCTCTCACCTTACAATTGAATGCGCTCAACATGATTGGCTTATTCATTCTCTATCAACTTGCAGTACGTCTTAGAATTGCCTTCCATTCTTTCCAAACATATTGTAAAAAAAAATTCAAACCTATTAACCAATTTGAAAATACTCCTTCAATACAGAACTAAGAAAAAAAACAGGAAAATCTCTCCTACTGACTGAAATGATCTAGCCAGATCTCGTGGAGCTATAGCAATAGAAGCCACAAAGCCAAATCAACCTTATAGCGACTCGCAGAGTCCAAATACGAAAATCATTCAAATTCCTAATTTTTTCTGTTTGCTGTATAATATATAGTCCGAGTTATTGTAGTAGCATCTATTGCTCCAGAAAAAATACAGCAATTTTGATAATTGTCATCCACATACGAAACTAGTAGAGATAGACAGCTATATATATAGATAGATAGATAGAGAGAGAGAGAGAGAGAGAGAGAGACCTTGTTGGAGAGAAGATGTAAGTAGCCATCTTGATAGATTTTGCGCTTCTGCTTAATGTGCTTGGTGTACGTAACAGACCATCTCTTCACATCCTCCATTGTCGCAGATTGAAAAACCTTCTCCTTCCTTCAATGCGCTACATCGCAAACACAATAATGCACATCCCTACCCGATTCTCATGGCGGGAAGAATTTGATTTTGTCAGATTCCAAATAATCTCAGCTCCTTCTTTCTCCACCCACAGAATATATTACGAATAAATAGGATACACGGCAGAGAGCCAGAGCGTTCAGTAAATCCGACGTCGTTCCACTTCTAAAAGTACCTCAAACGCTTAAACCCCCATTACCTGCTCCAATCCTCTAGTGGGCCAACCCCGTGCGAACCAACCTCGAAAAACTCTGGCGACTCCTGGTCTCTGAATCTTTACGATTCCTAATCTTTATTTTATATAATTAAAATATT
>JAODPA010119162.1:0-18346 GCA_025585075.1 Nepenthes mirabilis | reverse complement strand
GTTATATAAAAATAAAAAGGACTGATAATTTGATGAAATAGGGGTTCAAAATTGAGGAAATTTTGTATTAGGAGAAAACCCAAACATTTGTAAAATGTAAAATGTTTTGGGAGGTGTAAAACAGGCAGAACAGCCCAAATTCTTTTCATATATACATAGTGCAGCCATCGAAGTTGTGTTTTTCTGATGGTGCTGTAATATATTTTTTGAAGTTGACATAGGGAGAGGGAGAGGTACACCGTCTGCCCCTTAGGCATTTCCTTTTGCCGTTAAACTCGAATTCCCTCTCTAGTTTTCCCACGAGGAAATTTCTGGGTCTGAGCAAAAAGCTTGTGAAAAAAGGCTGCTGGGAATTGATTTTCAGAGTTGGAGCTGAAAAAGATGTGGGGATTTGGTGGAAAATATTACTGGGGAAGAAAGGAAAGAGGAAGGAAAATAGGTGGGATAGTGCTGATTTTTGCTTGGATGTCCAGCGAAGAGAGGCATGTCAAGAATTACGTTGATCTCTACTCTTCTCTTGGCTGGAATTCCATTGTTTGTCACTCTCAGTTCCTCAATTCGTAGGTTCCACTTTTACTGATTCCTTCTTTCAATCCCAACTATTGCTGCAATTTTTCTTTCTTTTTTATGCTTGTGTTGTTTTTCTCTTGTCACAAATGAGTACAAGTTCTTATTTTTTGTTTTTAATTCGGCCCTGTGCTCTTGATTGTTCTTTGCCGGAGGTAAGACTCTATCCTCCTAAATTTGGATCTATTATGATTCTGAATCTGTACAAATAAATACCGATTGATTGTTCTTTCTTTATTTTTGAAGATCATCTTCATTAGTTCAATGGCTTTGATGGTACCAATACCCAGGGCCCATATAAAAGGCCCAAAAGTTGAGCCCTCATCCAAGAAGGCCTACGAGGCCGGTTTGACCCAAGGAACTAAGTTGGCTCTAGATGCCCGAGGATTTGGACTCGCGTCCCAAGAGGCCCACGAGGCTAGCTTGGCCCTAGAGGTTAAATTAGCTCAAGAGGTCTGAGGACTAAGGTCTATGTCCCGAGAGGCCCAAAGAGCTGAATTGGTTTGAGAGACCGACTTAGCTTGGGAGGCCCGAGGACTCCATAAGAGATCAAAAACCCTAATGAAAACCCGAGGATGTGGCACTGAGGGTATGACTCTGAAAGTTCAAAGACTTGTTGCTGATCAAGCCCACATTCGCAGCCCGAGGACACTTGGGACCAAACCCTGCGAACTTGATAAAGGCCAAGAGCTTTTATCAAGAATAATGACTCTAAGAAATCTCTGACGACACGAGTATAGAAAAGGGAGTTCAAGACGACAAAGGACGCCGGCTCCGAAGGTTGACTTTCGCTAAGGCACGCGCAACCTCTACAACACGCAACTTGCACAGAGAATAATGGCTTCTGGTGCACGTGTGATGTAACGTTTCACAGACTTAGCTAGCATGCACACCACCCCTTTGACACGGCAATATGGATATGCAGATCTGGTGACAGGGCAGCTTGCGCACGCCAGGCCATGTGGGTGCTCCACGTAGGGCATCTGTTCCCCTATATAAGCATTCAAGACACACCAAACAAAGGATCATGATCTTTCTTTCACTTCTGCATTTATGCACACAAGAGAGGGAGACAGTGAGACTTCGCCTAGTGTAATCAGAGAACACTTAGGGAACCTTGAGTTTCAAATATTCCACACTCTTTGTACTCACTCGACAGTGTAGTGGAAGTTTGCCTGGACTCTGAATCCTGTGGTTTTCTCCTCTCATTCAGAAGAGGGTTTCCACGTGAAAACGTTGTGTGCCAATCTCTCCCTCTCTCTTTCCTAACACTTACACAATTTCTTTGGTGTTGCTTCGTTTCGGGTCCGAGTCCGTACAACGACTGAGATCCGAGGACACAACAAGCTTATTTTGTGGCATCTTATTAATATATAATTTGTACATTTCTGTCCCGTTATCTCGGATGAACAAAAAAATGCAATAGTTTTTGTCTAGAGTTATTCTGGATCCCAATACACTTTTGAAATTTGGATCTCTGATGATTCTGAATCTGTACAAATAAATACAGATTGATTGTTCTTGCTTTATATTTGAAGATCATCTTCATTAGTTCAATGGCTTATTATGTGGCATCTTATTAACATACAGTTTGTACATTTCTGTCCCGTTATCTTGGTTGAACAAAAAAGAAGCAATAGTTTTTGGCTAGAGTTATTCTGGACCCTGAAACACTTTTGAAATAGAGCAGTTAGCAATAAATGACGGTGGTCCTTTTTGATACGCAAAACTCTTAACCTTAGGATCTTTTGGCTAGCTTTAAATTGGAATTTCTCTCTGTCCACGGAATTTCAAGCTGGTGATTTTATAGGAGCAAAGTGTTGTATGGTTTGGCTCTTTGAATATCAAGAGGCTCGTTTACATTTTCTGAATGTTGGAGCTGGCGACTTTGGAAGCATAATACCATTATGGAGTATTGATCATATATTGCCCGAAATCTTAAAAATTTAATTAGGGGTATTATAACACTTGACAATCTTCTGTGTAGCAGATTTTCTGAAACCAAGCATTACCCAATGACGATGGGTAATTTGTAAGACACATGGAGACAATGATGAATATCATGCCTTTGACACTGTAGAAGTTATCAATTTGTTGATGTGCACTGATCATGCGACTGAAATAAGATTGTCAGTCATAAAAGTGTAGTTCACGTGAAGCTTCTTTTGTCTTTGACATGCATAATGATTTGTTACATTTGACATAGGCTATGACTTTTATTCTCGGCGAGCTCTGTGACTAGTGTAAAAAAAGCTTCACGTGGTTGGGTTTGATTTTTTGAATGTATCCTCTAAAATATCTTTTAGGAACCTGTACAAAACGTGATTTTTTCACAATTTTTGTTCCTTATTTGAGTGAACTTGTTGTTCTTTTCTTGGATAGTAATTCCCTTTCGGTAGCCATGAAAATGTAAACACCATGCTAGGTCATTTGCTCTTTGTTTGTCTTATTTGTTTTGACTATGATTTACACTTGATGGATTGACTACTGTCATGTTTGTGGAGTTAGTACTCATAGCAAGAGGAAGAAGGGAAAAGAAGAAATAAAAGCAACAACAACCAGAGTGTCAAGGCCCAAAGAATTAAAAAGTCAGTGGTTAAAGTGCTTTCAAACTAAATGTGGATGTGAAAAAAGAAGTTGATCCTACTAACTCATATAACTAATTCAGTCGATATCATCAGGGTTAATATGATTGGTTACTCATTCACCAACGTCAACACATTTGATATCAACATTCGATGTCCACTCTCTCTTTGCATGATTTGCTTCTTTAGTAGCCTTGCATTCTTCACTTACTAGTAATCTCATGAAAAGCATGAGCCCTATTGCATTGGAACTCTTTGGTCAATGGTAGTAGAAAGCTTTGTCATATATTCATTTTGTTCGATACTGCTCTTATTTCACACGATCTAGGAACTTCCATAAGTTGGCGTGATTCGATTTCAGGAAGATCTTAACGTGAAACATTTTCATAATGAAAATAGAGTGGAACATTAGAAGAGTTTGCTTTTAGTCTCTATTGAATGAGCATTGTTCACTATTTGTCGGAATTAAAAAAAGTACGTATTTTTTGTGTGACAAAGAACCCATCTTTGATCCAAACTGAATTTTGCATTCCTTAGCTTGGTGCAAAATGCTTTTGAAGCTCATCTGATTTGATGCGATGTGGCCTTTGTGAACTTGTTGGTAGCTATCACAGCCTTGCGCCTTAATTTGCATTAGCTTTGCCTTCCTACTTAACGCGTTCACAGTCTATTTGGGCCGTCCAAACTTTTGTTTTGCCTGCTATCATCTTTGTCTTGGCGATAATTGCTTTTGGACCAGAACGTCACTTGTCTGCCATATTTTCTGCCTTGACTACGAATCACAACCTGCCAATTTGGAAGAAAGGAAGCTAAGAGGGAGGTAGACAGCCTTTGAACTTGAGTCAAGAAATTATTGAAGAAATGAAAACTTGGTTACAGGAACCAAAGGTTAGGCCGACTACTTTAGTAGAGGTGCACATAAAAAATTTGTACCCCTTCCCTTTCTGTTAATGTTTTCAATAATCAGTATACTAATGTGGTCTTATAGTGCATAGGTTTCCTAAATGCTCCCTTCCTTAGGCTAATTAAGCTAACTTTGCTTAGATACATGACGTAATGGTAGACAGCTAACTTCATATTGAATCATCAGACTTTTTGGAAGGAGATCTTGAGAGACATACAACCGAACAAGTATTCTTACACTTCAAAGAATTCTGGCTGTGGAAACAACAAAATTTCTCCTGTAGCAGTACTGCAGCTCTTAGAACTGTGGTAAACCTTTCCTTAGGGAATATCTTTCTCATGGTGATGGCATTATTGAAAAGAGAGTTGGATCCATATTGCAGTGGAAGCCAATATGTCACCAACGATGTTTGATGTCGTTGTTGGAGATATGGCAGCTGTAGCTTACATGGCGAGGAGTGTTGTCTGATTTGGACATCGAGAGAGAAACTGTGTAGTGATTGGACCTAAATCACTTGACCCAGCCTAGATTGCTCATGCAAAAATCTCAAACTATGCAAATTTTCTAATAACCATTATGCATAAAAAAATATATATCTCAAAAATATAATCATCCAAAAAAAGTCTAATACCTCGAATACATATGAAAAAATATAATATCCGTATATATCGAGCAACTATCTGGGATTACCGCCCTAGAAATAATGTCCATATAGTATGGAAAAGAAATCCTCTAAAACTCGCAAAGAAAAATATCTACTAGTCTCTTGGATCCTCCCACCATGATGTCCTGAAGCAAATAAAAGATCCTCTACTAACGGCTTAAATTTTGCTCTAATTTGGAGCCAGTAAAATATAATGGTGGGCCAAATGCCCAACACGTATTAATAATTAACAAAATATAATAATTAATATTCATTTCGGATAAATAATATCAATATATGCGAAATTAATGACAACAATACAAAGTTTAATCATAAATTCTATCTGAGATTCTAGAAGTCGTCATAATTATTACTCAAAAGTAACAAGAACAAGTCCCACTAAACCAATACATCATGAAGACAAAAGAATTTGACAAAATTTGGATATCATTAATAATAGATAGGGATCCCTTGTAACATCTCAAATCATCTTTTGGGTTTTGTTTACATTAATTATGATTATTGCTAGATTTTTACTCAAATAAATATAGGTGGATCTATGATCTTAATATAATTAATAGTAATAACAATAAGTAAATAAATAAAAAGAAAAGAAAACGAATAAGAAGAAGAAGGAGAAATAGGAAGAAGAAAAAACGGTGAAAATCGGTGGAATAGGTGGAGGATGAATATAATAATAGATTGATTTTAGTACTATCTACTGAACTATTAAACAATATAATTGGGTTCTGACAATATCATAAGAAAGATAAGGATTCTATGGGTTTGAATATTAGCACGAGCAACCTGGATACTTCGAATCCAAATAAAAATGTAATGTCATGTATTTTATAGAATCCAAAATCTCACTGAATATAGCTCATGAACTCTATTAAATATAACTTATGGATTCCATCGAATATCAGAATTTAAGAAATATCAATAATAATGAGATATCATAAAGATTTCCTGCATTTTATTTTACTACTATGAACCAAAGGTAGCTTATGTCCACCTCCATTGATTGGATATATAACATAATGTAATTGATACTCGCAAGTTTAATATGAAACCAAATTCACGACTTACTGAGACTCTGCTACACTAAGTATAGACATCTACGAAATGCGCATTTCCTCAACCCACATAGGGTATTGCTCAACTTTCCTTTGTCCACATAGGATATGGGAAGAGCACTACTCAAATTCTCTCTGCCCACCAAGGGTATGAGAGTCATCATAACATGTCAAATCCAATATTGATATCCCTCAATGCTACACTATATGATAGTTACATGGCCATAAGTATCTATCCACACTAAGCAATATATTTCATTACCATCATGATACAAAAATGAGTATCAGATAATTATTGACCACACTAAGATTCCGTAAATTCCATATTTCTTGAAGTTGTAATGTTTTCTTGTAATCTTATTTACTTTACCATAAGAAACCAATAACATGCTCACGCAATCAAGTATAATGCAAAAAAAATTTTGCAACGTGTAATGCTAGACGTGTTGCTTGATATTGATAAGAACTACATTCACGCAATCAAAGTTAACATAAAAAAGGTCATCATTGTGAAGTACAAGGAAAATTCGTGGATATACTAAGTATCTGACTCACAACACCTCATTAAGCCCACCATAGTCCACTATAGTATGGAAACCATACAATGGTATCACCTAGACACCACATTTAGACCCTGAACTGAAACTCACTCGGATACTTTGACATTTGAGTGCCTGTTTGACACTGCCTTGTAATACTTACCGAATTATCACCAAATTTATCAATTTATTAATCTCACTTCCAATGTCGTAAATAGATGAAAGTACACTTTATTTTATCACTATCAAATAAAATTCATGAAATGCCATTGCTGTTTGAAACATGACTTGATGCTCAAGAATTGGTCTAGCACGGCTCGTGTATTAATAAAAACCAGTTCAAAGAAAATAAATAGCCAGCTCACTGCTTGCGCAAACTGAAGAAATTTTTATAACTTGCTTCATCAACTAAATATTACAAAATCATACACATCAAATCTCAAAGTGAATGACTTTTAATTTATCATGTAACCCACTTCACTAGCTAACTCACCAAGAGCACAACAGCTACCCAAAACCAATGTTCAACATTTCTGCCTCAAACTGCAGCATGTGAGACCCAACCGAAAGAATAAAATACTTCAATTCATCAATAAAGTAATACCACTTCATGTAAGCATTGCATCTAAAATAATGGGCTTTAATTAACCTCTGACCGACGTCAACAACACTCAGCGTACAGTAGGTCCACTTGCCTGCAACAGTAGTGATTGAGCTGGTTTTTGGTGTTCAAAGGTGCATGTTCATTGATCAATTGCTATATGTTTGGGTAATCGGAATCACATTTTCTCAATGGAATATTAATCTATGCATATCAAAGTGTAAGAACGGCAATTATATATACATGAACACATTTATTTACTATATGAATGATTGGCCCAAACGTGGACCGAAACCACGGCCAACTTTGAAATAGCCAGATTTTAGTGTTTCTCAACTCACCTTCATCACTTGATTTCTACAATTTCGAGGTATCAAGATCAAAATTTGTTAACGTAATATAAAATTACGCATTTTATAGTATAAGAATACCAATTTTAAAAGCATGAATGGATTGATTGAATATATAAACAGTTGGCCTGAAAATGGTTCAAAAAACTGATTTTCTCTCTCTATCACTGTTCATCATCTCCTTCAATGAGCTGGTTACTGTAGCTTTGAATTTGCAGTGTTTAATCTACTCAAACGCTCATGATTCTTATTTAAAAAGGTAACCATTCCTCTCCACAAGATTTGTGCAAAATAAGATAATCAAATGATATCTATGATTAAATTTTAGTCAAGATTTCTGAAATAAATGGAGGAGTCACTGGTGGTTTTTGAAATTCCATGTAAATAATAAAATGTGCAACCGACAATATGGAGAGAGTTTGAATGATGGTAGTATCAAGAGGGAGTAAAATTTACTTGCAAGATGATAGCACTTAGAAGAAATTAGGAATTTCCACTTGCCTCACTTGGGTGCTCTGCGGCAATCAGCACACAGCACAGCAGCGCAGCAACAGTGCTTCATGGAGCTCCAGTAGTAGAAACTTCAACAAATATCAAAGGCTTCCAACAGCTCTCAGAATGACGAAAATCAAGGAAAGGAATGCCTCAAGTGTATGCCAGAATTTGATCCTCTCTCTTTACTCTCTCTTCTCCTCTCTTCCTCCTCACCAAAACTGAAATCAGTTTTTGCTGCACTCCCTCTCTCTCTTTCGGTTACAATAGCTGCAAACAAACCCAGGAGCTGCCTAAATGAGGGAGGCAAGGTCTCAATATATTAGGTTGAAAAGGGTGGAAAATTTGTTAAGCTAATTCCTTGTAATACCCTCATCCTTATCTTAATTACAAAACAACCAAGAGTGCCATGGAAGCTTGGCTGATGAAGAGAGCAAGCGCGGGGTGGCTGATGGAATTGGATTAAGGTATAGGCTTGCCTTACATTAATTAAGAAAGTGAGGTTACACTAATTGGGTTTCTATGTAGTATTTTTGAGCTTAGAGGGTCCAACATAATTTAATATATCATAAGACTGATTTTCCTAATCTTAATCTCACAAAAATACATAAAGCTTAACCATAAAAATTCTTAATTAATAATTATAATACTGAAATTAATTTTTTTTTCTGCTATCGGAAACGATACCAAAATGCCATTTAGAACATATTCGGAATCCAATTCGTCTAGACTTTTTATAAGGTCAATCTAGGCATGACCGTGAATTATCAGCTCTATCTGACTTCATCGATACATTATTTCCTTAGGTAATGATGTCTATTGGTCACTGATCCAAATAGCCCAAAATGAAACACTTGGTGTTACACAATAGCTGTTTATTTGCTTTAATTGTTATTCTTCCTTTACACCTGGGTTTTTTGAAACAAATCATTGATCTTTTTTTATTATCTTCAGTAACTCTATATCGTTGGCTCATGGGATTCAATCTCTTGGTTCTGCAGATTCTTTCCTGAGAAGGCCAGATTGTTGGCCTTGGACGTTCTCAATGAGCTTGTTCAGGTTGGTGTTTCAATAGTTCACTAAGCCAATATAAGCAGTAGCACTGCAGTCTTGACCATGCAGTTTACATTTTGAATTTTGTCTTATGTTCTGTTGTTGAGGCCTTCTACCTAGGAAAAAAATGTAGTTTTTGTGATCGAGGGAGCTAACATTTATTTGAGCCTAATTGTTTTACGTTTGCCTATTGTCTGGCCTCCATGAAATTAATGGGTAATCCTTTATTCACATTGTTGACAACTTTACAGTTTGTGCATAATTCTGTTTTGTGCCCATCACAATTGTGATTGGTGCTTAACTTTCATCTATGCACAACAAAGAGAATTTTTATATGTACTCAAATTGGACAATTTGTTTTTCTCCACATGTTTGAAATAAAACTAATAGCTAAATAAGTTTCCGAGTTAAATACAACCAGAAATACATGCACATATCAAGTTAAATACTGGACCATGTAGTGAATCACCAAGTAACAAAGCAAAACCTTTATTTTCATGTAAAACTGCTAATCAGAAATAGAACAACCTTCCTGACAGACCACAAAAATGGTTCAAGAAATCAAAAACAGCATGTACACAATTCACCCTACTGGATACATTCAGCAAAAAAAAAAAAAAAAAAAAAACAAACATAGTCCTAGAATTTAACTGTGTAACTATTGAAACTCAACCTTATTATTGTTATTGTTATTATTATAATTACTACCACTGTTATTATTGAGAAAAATAAATGATTTTAGCTAGTGAGACTTTGAGGCTTTGTTGTTGTCGTCATCTCCACATGGCATTTTTTAGTTTTAAACACAGTTTCTCCTCAGCAATTGCAAAATTACATTTTATGAAGAGAAGAATACTGAAGGATCCTCCCAGTATTTCTTTCACTAACACCAGGTATGCTAATTAAAATGTGGGACCGCTCAATTACTCATTACTCATTAGTAGTGCTCAATTATGTCATTAACTTTGGAAGGGGCTACAATGCTGAGGACGTGATTCACTCATTTGAGCCTAGGAAGAAAAAGAGAACCAGTAGAAAAACTAACTTCAGTAAGAGCATGAGATGTCATCCAGCAAATGTTATAATCCTCCTTTTACGTATTTAGTTTACAAATAGTTCTCTTTATCATTAGCATTACCATCATTTCAGCAAGCTAAGCTAATTGTTGATTTTTCCGTTTTTGTACTTGAAGGAGCTAAACGTTAGGCCTTGTCCTGTTGTCTTTGCTTCTTTTTCTGGTGGTCCAAAAGCTTGCATGTACAAGGTTCTTCAGGTATGGTGCTTCTTCTTCAGCTTGAGTTGGTGAAATGCATGATGCTTTTCTTCAGCTTCAGCTTTCTTTATGTAACTAATATGTTATTATTGTTACAGATTATTGATAGCAAATGCGGGGGACAACACAATATGGTATGCTTTGTTTTTGTGCCAACAGCTAGAGGACATGATTGTGAATAGTTATTTTCATGGTTTCTGAATTTTTTCCGATTAACCTGTTTATTTGGGAAAAAAATTGTTTCCCAGAAAGCACTTGCGACATACCTACTTCCTATACGCATGTCTGTCTTGAATAGTCCCATACTATTTTGGAACTGACAACTAATTATGCGAGCCTCCCAGCATAGTACTCGTTCATATTTGTTCTTAAATGACCAGTTCATATATTATTGTATTTATCATAATTATATTTCTTTCTTCTTACTGTGAAGGATGACTATAGAATTGTCAGACACTGTGTTGCTGGCTACATTTATGATTCTTGTCCTGTTGATTTTACAAGTGATTTGGGAACTCGGTTTGTTCTTCACCCATCAGTTCTTAAAACGTCTCATCCACCAAGATTGGCAGTTCTGCTCGCGAATGGAATAGTTTCTGGGCTGGATACCTTATTTCTTAGCAGGTTTGAATCACAGCGAGCTGAGTACTGGCAGACTCTATACGCCTCTGTTGTATGTATCATCAAGTTTATCTTATACTGAGTTTTTTTTTCTTTTCTCCGTCATTTATTTATTCCAAATTATCTTTTGCAGAGCATGGGAGCCCCCTATCTCATTTTATGCTCTGAAGATGATGATCTCGCTCCCTTGCAAACAATTTGCAATTTTGCACAGCGGATTCAGGAACTTGGAGGTGATGTTAGACTTGTAAAGTGGAGTAGCTCGCCTCATGTAGGTCTGCTTCTGCACTCAAATTATTCCACTTTGGCTTTCTTTGTGGCCCATCACTGTTTTTTCTTATTTAGATGTTATTTAGTAACCCACACACCACCCTCCCCAGGGGTATTAGAGAGAGAGGCACTAAGTTTTCCTATATGGCTCTATATAAGCCTTTAGTACTCTTTTCAGGACTAAATTTTGGAAACCATCAAATTTTATGGTGGCATATATCCACCAACCATCTCAGTACTTGAATCTGGCTTCATCCAATACTTGATGTTCTTACCTAAAACCCGCTTCACACCCTTCGGTACCTGGAAAAATCTCTCCTTGATGCAGGCAAACGCATTAATTCCGTGCCATTATCCACACCATTAAAATGATGATGTGAGTGCCAACTTTGTTAGCCACGCCTGTCATGGCTTATCGTCACGATTAGAATATGCCCTGTTAGAATTTGCTTTGTCAGATTATGTTTATAGGATATGCTTATATGTATTTATGTGAATACATCCAAACCATAAATGTGGGGGGTTTTACACAAAGCCTCATTCTCTTTCTATTTGCTTTCTACATGGTATCAGTGAGTTAATCGCTACCGCCGCTGCTGCCAGCCATTGCCATAGCCGACTCTTCTCTTTGGAAATCAATGCGTATCACCTCAATGATTTAGAACCCCATTTAATTTTGTTATTTGAAGTTGACTAAACTTGCATTTTGTCAATCTTAGGTTTTTGTTCAAAACCATAGGTCTTGTTCTTTCTTGCTCGATTCGATGAATTGAGGGTTTTTCAATCTGATTTCTCATGTAATTGGTGGCCACCGTCACCAAAAAGTGTTTTTCCGACATGAATTGAAGCAGATCTGCAGTATCCTTCGTGCTTTGGTCTTTGTGCCATAGCGTGATTTTGTGTCATGTTCTTTGCTTGATTTGGTAATTTCTGGTGGCTAATCCTTTGTGGGAGAATTTGTTGATGTTGATTCTTGCTTATAGCCATTTGTTGTGGTCTGATCCTCGATTTGGTGGTTCCTTCTAGCTGGCGTTAGAGGAAGGCTCGGTTCATTCATTTCATTGATTTGGTGTCTCTGCATTAATAATTAGAGTTGGGTTTGGTTGCAGTAAGGGCATGTTTGGATACTTTCATTTTAGGGCAAAAGTGCTCTGTTTGGTTACTTCGTTTATTCTTCTTTTGTGATTATTGTGGTAGTTGATTCTTTTGGTTACTTCTTGTTGTGATGGTAGACACGGTGCCATTTGGGTGAAGTTAGGTATACTCAAAATAAGTGCCAGAAACTATAAGAAAAACTCGCTATCATTAGAATTCAGACTATTTCCATATTTAAGGAGGTGTATTTAGGCTTATTTGCTTGTCAGGTTTCTTTTTCTACATTTGCTCATGTTTGGATGATTAATCCCATGGCCTGTCTTTTGACATATCCTAGAGATTAGTTAATTGATCCTGTACTCCTTGTGCCTTGGATCACATAACTGGAGTCGTAAGTATCTTATTTGATTTTAAGTTATTCTCTAATGCACCAAATGTAATTGTGACTGATGGCTCTTATACAAAAGTCAAAAGAATTGGTTTTGTTTATTGACCCTGATATTACATCTCTCTTCAAATTAGTTTTGTTTATTGACCCCGATATTATATCTCTCTTCGGATTGGTTCTGTTTATACTTTTTAAATTTTTAATTTAATATATTATCTGTGAATAAGTTCACTTAAGAATATCATTGTTTTTTCATTGTGAATTTCAAATATTGTGACAAAGAGGATTATTGCTAAATGTTATCATGTGTCACTAGGTTTTTACTGGCTTTAGAAAGAAATAACTTACACTGTTTGTTCTAATATTACTTCTACATCTCTTGAGTTTTATTGTGGTTGGATTGCCTTTTTTCCCTAATCTAAAAAGGCTATATTTGAACCTTAATTTTGTTACTAATTTGTTTCGTGACCCGTGCTAGTTTGCTAAACACCATCGTAGATAATATTATCCTTGCATTAGTATATGTGCATCTATTCCTTTTGTGTTAATTCACTTAGATGTTTGAGGATGTTATTGTGTTTTTTTTAAGTTGGGACTTGGTTATTTTATTACATTTGTTAATGATCATTTATGAGTTACTTGGCTATGCATGATGAAAAATCGTTCTAAACTATATTCAGTTTTACATGCATTTTGTGTTGAAATTCAAACTTAGTTTTTTGCTTTTGTCCCTATCTAGCGAAGTAATAATCCTCGTGAATATTTTTCCATGCCTTTTTCATCCTTTATGTCCAATTATGGGTTTCTTCAAGAGTCATCTTGCCTTAATATCCCAGGGAAGAAGATGTGGCTAGAAGGAAAAGTAGATATTTGATGGAAGTTGTTAGAGGTATCCTATCTCAAATGGAAGTTCTAAAAATATTTTGAAGTTAGGCAGTATTAATTATGTGTTACCTTATCAATCAAATGTCTTCAATTATATTTCAGGGAGAGATTTCTTATTATGTCTTAATTCCCAAAAAGCCATTACGTCATCCGACAAAAATATTTGGATGTGTATGCTATATTCGTGATATCATATTCCAAGTGACTAAGTTTGATTACTAATCTATGCGGTTCATTATCCTTGGGCATATTGGTTGTTAGAAGGAGCATTGATATTTTATCTAGAGTTGCGATATTTTCTAGTGTGCTATGATATCACATTTCATGAGTCTTAGTCCTTTTATTGCAAAGTGTCTTTATCAAGTCCATCTCCATCACCTAGTATTCATCCTAATGATATTATTATTTATGAGATTGTTTGTGAAGTTCTGTCTCCTTCTTCTATGCCTTTATAACATGTGCCTCTATCTTCATATCCCTTAGACATGTCTACATGACTCTTGTTGGGTGTTCGGTTCCTCTTTTCAATAGATCCTAAGCCAAGACCTATTAAGCCGATTCTTCCGTCTACAAATATTATTGTTTCTGATTAGGAAATTGATTTAGACCTTCCGATTGCATTGCAATCTAAATACTGTAATGGGTTTTTGTATTCATCTTGGACTCTAAATACTGTACTTCATTTTATATTTGAGGCTATTTTTATTCTAGTTGGTGGGCAGTTATAGAGGAAGAGGTGTTGATCTTGAGCATAGTCATGCATGAGATCCTTTGCCTCTTGGGAAGAAACCTATTAGGAGTAAATGAGTCTACACATTGAAAATCAACCTGGATGGCTTTTAGCTTAGTTAAGCGCCTGTCTAGTGGCTGAAGGTTATATTTAAACATATGGCTTAACTACACTATTACGTTTTCTTCTATAGACAAGTTGACTTTTGTTAGGTTTCTTATTTTATTAGTTGTTGTCCATGACTGATCATTACTTCAATTCGAAGCTAAGAATGCCGTCTTACATGATTTTTGAGTGGTGGTTTGTTTGAAGCAACCATTAGGTTTTGTTGCTTGTGAGGATTTTGGGTGCTTATTGACTGAGAAATTCTTTGTATGATTTGAAACAGTTTCTATAGATGTGGTTTAGTAGGTCCAGTGAAGTTGTGTTTGAGTTTAGACTCGCCAGCTGTGACATCCATCACTTTGTATGCTATTGTTGTTCTAATATTAGGTGTTTTTCTCATTATGCCAATGGATAATATTGTATTTGCTGAAAATGATAGTTTTGGCATTACAAATTTGAAATTGTTTCTTCAAAGTTGATTTCAAACTAAAAGTCTCAGAAATTTGCATTAGTTTCTTGGCATTTAGGTTGTTAGGGGATGTCATGGTATCTTTTTTTCGTAAAAGAAGTATATTGTGGATTTATTTCGAAAGCCTGGTATATTGACTTTAAAACCTTGTGATTCTCTTGTGAACTAAGGAATTAAGCTATTTTCAGATAATTTTAGGTCACCGATAAGGTAACAACGATTAGTTGGTAACCTCAGTTATTTGGCTATGACCCATCAAGATATTGCCTTTTTAGCTAGTATTGTGCGCATTTTTTTTGTCTTCATCTCTTATTTTTCATTAAGAAGCTATAATACATATTATGAGATATCGCAACGGTCACTAGGAGGAGGTTTACTTTACAGTGGTCATAACTGTACTCTGGTTGAGTGATCATTGACTACTATGTTTTTGTTAATAACAACATTTTGTCGTGGAAAAGTAGAAAGCAAAATATGATAGTTAAATCACATGTAAAATTAGATTACTGTACGTTAACACATGTTACATTTGAAGTCAATTGGCTGCAAAAATTACTTGATTCTCTTGGCTATAAGAGTTTTAGGTTTTCTCAAGAGTGGTGTGATAATGAAGCAACTATCCAAAGTGCGTCAAATTTTGTATTTTTTTAAATGCAAAAAGCTTATAAAAGTACATTGATATTTAATTGTGAGAAACTCCAATAGGACTTAATTTATATTAATGTGAGGACTAGAGATCAACTGGTAGGTATTTCACCAAGTTGTTAATTGGAGTTTTGAGTACATATATCTGTAATAAGCAAGATATGATTAACATTTATACTTCACATTGAAAGAACTGTTAGTAGGGGTGAACACGGATTGGCTTGATCCGGATTAGATAACGATCTACAACCGAATCACTTATTGGGGTTTGGATTGTTTCCCAACCTAACCAAATCATTGATTGAGATAAACCAATTTTATACCGTAATGTATAGGTTGGTTAAGTTTGGATTGTTTATGCAATTTGTAATACTATATCATTAGTTTAAAAATTGCANATATCGTGACATTGTCAGTGATATTAGAAAATATTGATATTGGGGGGGGGGTCTCTAATACTAAAATATGTCGGTCGATCTTTTCATCGAAGTTTTAACATTATCCTAAGCAAATCTAATATTATGAGATTTGTTTCAAATGTGACCGATTTCGACAACAAATAAGAACCCTAATTCTTTTGTTGATAATGGAATCTTGAAGGGATCAAAACTCGACTACATGTATTGAAAGTTGTCACAAACACACTAAATTATGTATGGCCAAGTCATCTTTAGTTACAATAGGAAGGTATGTTTGACATATATTGATATGTATGAATGCATATATGGATATATATGTATAGTTTGGATTGGTTTACGTTCTCAAACTACGACCTCAAACCAAAAATACGGTTTAGATAAAAAATTAAACCACATATATATCAAACCATCATATACAGTTTGAATTGGTTTAGGCTGTTTGAAAATTTTTTGTTCACCCCTAAGTGTTAGAATATGCCTTGTTTGAATATGCCTATAAGTTTAGGGTAGACGCTAATATATACTTTTGTAAGGATAGTATAATCTATATGCTAGTATACATGTATACTTTTGTAAGGATAGTATAATCTGTATGCTAGTATACATATATACTTTTGTAAGGGTAGTATGCTAGTATACATGTGTTTATGTATGTATGTGTGTGTGTATTGACATTTCGATTGTCGCTGGATTAAGCTGCTGTCTGGTATGCACAGGATGGTCATCTGACCTAGAGGAAGAGTTTAACCTTAGTCACACCATTCATTTTAAATTAGCTTCTTTTCATGGTTTTGTTGTAATCTCATCTCAGTCCCATTGTTCCCGTGGTTTTTAGGTCATTATAGACTGCATCCTGTTGCTTATAAAGCCGCTGTGACTGAGCTGCTTGGCAAGGCATCAGCACTTTATTCCCAAAGGATTCAGCAGCTCGATGGAGAGAAGATGGGCTTGGATGGGACACATGACGAGATCTTGGGGCCATTGGGTTGCATGAGGAAAGCAGCAGCTAGCTCCAGTGATGGCTCCCAGAGATTTTCAGTCGGACTCGGATACAACTCTCTTGCACCCAACTCCTTAGAGTGCCATGAAGGAAGAGGAGTTGGTTCCTTCCAAGAAGAGCGCAAGTCTGGTTTGATCGACCTTCCAAACCCACCGAGCATCAATGCTCATGGTGTTCTTGGACAGTTACTCTTTGATGTATGTGTCCCTGAGGATGTTGAAGGTTGGGATATAACGCCGTCAAGCCCCTCAAGTGGTCTTCCATTATGCCCGACTAGGCGGCATGCACATTTCAATCCGATCAGATGCATACGTCGTGCGAGGCTATGATTTCTAACTATGGTGACCCAGCAATGGTTTT
Organism: Nepenthes mirabilis; assembly: GCA_025585075.1. Taxonomy (NCBI): domain Eukaryota; kingdom Viridiplantae; phylum Streptophyta; class Magnoliopsida; order Caryophyllales; family Nepenthaceae; genus Nepenthes; species Nepenthes mirabilis. The sequence continues at coordinate 1,276 of JAODPA010119162.1, read as the reverse complement.
TGGGACTAACATTCTAGCAGTTCAGCGAGCGTGTTGAACCCAGTGCATGGTCAGCGACGGAAATCTCAACTGAAGTTCTCTAATTTAATGGGCTTGCAGCTTTGAATTGATAAAATGTTCATCATCTCTGTTGCTTACGGCAGTCAAGGTTTAGTGCCATGGCTTACACTTGATGTCCATCGCTCTACTGCCAGTTGCACAGTTGCTTGAAAAGTCTGACTCCGACGAAACAGCTTCACCAGTTATGAGCTGCAGCTGATGCAAGAAAGAGTAGCAATAACGTATGATTTCCATAGATGAAGGCCACTGAACTTCTGTGTTTGTGTAAATGCCATTTAAAGATTGATATTCAGTTCATTTCAATGTTACATTCCAAGGCTATTGTTCCTTTGTGTGTGGTTTCCACGTTTGATCACTGTTCCTGCCGAGTTCGTGGGGCATGTCTAATAATGCCAATAAGCACATCATCTTCTCAATGTTATGGAAGAGAATATTAATCTTGGGAACGTGTTTGCAAAATACTTATTTAATGCATACTGTACTCAATCTGCCCATTATTTTCCGGTCCTAGCATTACAATCCATTTTAGCTTTAGTTGCTAGTAGACAATTGCTCGTCCCTTGAGTCGATGCTCAATGGTCTTACACGACCAAATCATGGCCTTTGCTGTGGTAGTTGACTGTTTCATCATCGAAGGGAGGATCGAGAGAACTAAATAAAGATGCCACAAACCTGCTTCGACGAAATCATTGATCCCAAGTCTAATTAAGCTATTGAATATAGAAGCAGGCCAATCTAAACCAGAAAAAAAGGATTTGATCCGGATTTTTTATGATCTGCACTGCAATGCTATTTGAAAGCCTTGAGCTGATTTCATGCATACCACAGTAGAAAAAAGGGGGTGGATGAGACTTAGGAAAGATTTCTCAAATGACCCATCTAGTAATTTAGTAAAATCTTCAAAATGATGGATGAAACAAAGGTAATACTTAGTATAGCTAATTATAAAGGGAGCAGATTTACTAAATTTGATGTATTGAGCTTAGAGGTTGAGGTGCTAATAGTTCTTCTAGTCCTTTTATGGGGAGCTTGAAGGGTCTTATTTGGAGGGGTAGTTTGTCGTTGTGATGCTTTAAATCTATACATATGTTGGGTTTGAGATTAATATGGTGGTAAATGGGCCATCTAAGAGAAACACAATATCTTCTCAAAGTAGCTTACTAGCCAGTTAGTACTCGGGGATGGTCGGTAGAAGTTTTTTTTTTTTTTTTTTTTT
>JAODPA010119151.1:0-18334 GCA_025585075.1 Nepenthes mirabilis | reverse complement strand
TAAATTAATGCTATATAGTTTATAAATGTCTCTATTATTTAACAACGACCGCTAATTATTTCTATATTTAAATTTGATAGGCTTCGACAAAAATAAATAAATAAATAAAAAGTTTATTTTGCGCCTTTTCATATTTAATTCCCGCCATTCCGATTTCTCTGTGAACCTCTCCAAACATTTCACCCTTTCTCTTTCCCTTACGGCTTCCCGCTAAAATCAATGGCGAATTCTCAAGAAGAATCAAAGTCGGATGGTCTCGAAATCGTATCGATCGGAGCTCTTTACAGTGGACATTGGGACAAGAAGTACTGGAGTTCATCTAGGGTTCGTCTCTATCCCCCCCTCTCTCCAGTTCGATGAGTGCTTAGTGTTGAGACATTATTTTGACACGAAATGCGCTGCTTGTAGTGACGAGTTTCGTGATAAGTATCGCAACCATTTAACTGAAGACGAATTCGCGTGCTCCCACGCCCTTCTGGACAACGATAAATTGTGCAGTTCACACAACGAAAGAGTCAAATGTGAATATTTCGGAATTTGAAACGTAGTAGGATGATTTCGGGACGGGAATTAGAATATCATAGGCAAAATATTGGGTAAAACGTTTTCCATTTGCCAACATTTTATTTCGGACCTGAGTTGTTCGGGAACGAAGTCACATCGACAAAATCTGGCATCTCGTGGGGCTATATATGCGTTCTTTCCCAATCATATGCTTTATCAGTAGATAAACCTTGTCAATATCAGAGCGTTTCACTATTTTACATGAATGTTGACACATTTTAACACCAAGTGGCACATATCTGGAGTCTTGATTATTTGTTGACACATAATTTCATATAATTCGTTCTTCATGAGACATGAGAAAGTTTTAACCTACTCTTATTACGTTTAGAAAGTGTTCTTCTATGGAATTTGAACTGGTCGTGCACATATGATGATGATTCTAGCTCATCGTTGAATTCTCTTAATTCTTATGAGCTGGATGATAAGAAAGTTATTATAGGCTTTAAAATGGACCTGATGAAATGACATATCTTAAAAATGCCATTTGAGGTAGTTGGAAGTAGCTAAAGAGTTAGTCTCACAAGTTTATGAACTCAGATGAGTGAGTAGATAGAAGTCCAAAGTGCCCAGCAAGCCTACAAAAATTTCTCATAATTTCATATATGAGTCATATTTAGATAGGTAGATGCTTCCAATGACAGAGGGATTATGTGAGAGGATGAGAGAATTGAATCTCGACCACTAAATATTGGAATGAATGCTTCCTAAGCGATCATGTGACCCTATTTTACGCCCTTTCATTCTGTCACCATAATTTTCCTTTCATACGATGAAATTTCCTACATAGTGTGAGTGTTGCCATATGCAGATAGAGTGTTGCGAAATACAACTGCTCAATTTAAACGATTGCAAGATATTGATGCTCAATTAGAAAAGACAAGGATGTGTTCTTGCAGGCAGGAACTAGTGTAGGAGAAGCTTTAAAATATAGCAATCATTCAGGATATCCTTTGCCTGCTTAAAATTAGAATGTTTCTCAGCTACCTATAAATAAAAATATTCCTCATTTTTTGCGTATTTTCTCCATCTGGAACTCTTTTCTCAGAAGGATCTCAATGAAGTCTTGCCATTTTCATCTCTGCTATGTGTGATATGCTAATGAGACAGGGACAGGGGGAACAGTCAAAGTTTTTCTATCTAGGAAGACGTCAAGATTTGAACTAGCTACTACAATCTACCAGCTATTTACCAGAAAAAAAATGTCAGTTTAGTAGAAGAGAAAGGTAGATAGAGAAAGAAAGAACCAATAGCAAAAATGATGAGTCTTTTGGATATGGAGGTTTAGTATTTTTCTACAAAGTATGGACATTCTCTCGAACTTAACGCGTCGATGTCTGACACATATCGGACACCGATACACCCCGGATACATTGGGATATGTGTCAGAAACATGTCTCAACATGTTAATTTGTTTTTTTATCCCGACATGTTTCGGACACACTCTGGACACATCTTGACACGTTTTGGATACACTCCAGACATGTCTGGCACGTTATGGACACGTTTTAAACACATTGGATAATTTTACAATTTTTAAAATATTATGGGGTATTTGGTAAATTGTAGAAATTGTAAGATTTTTATCCAAATTTATAAAAGCTGTACAATTTTACTCATTAAATTTAAAAAACTCTTCCTTTTCCACATTTCACGAATTACCACTCACTCCTATTCCCCCCGAATTCTCTATTCTATTGAATCGAAGAGTCTAGTGTTTTCACTTTGGACACCATCGCCTAGAATAGAGAGAGAAGTCAAACACGAAGGCAATATTTCCACCTTCTTACTTTCGAATACATTATTCTCTCTCTAGAATGGGAATTTGAATACATAATTCCCATAATATTTGAACCCTAGATTTCATTTCTCTTCTTCTCTTGTTCTTCTTCTTTCAAACCTTGATAGAGAGAGAATGGGAAGATTATTAATCCATCTTCTCATTTCGTTTTTCTTCTTTCTTCCTTTCTTTCTCCTTTCTTCTTTTGTTTTTATAGTCGTAAAATCTTCAAAATGATATATTTTTTGTAATTGAGTGTCATTGATATTTTATATTTGTTCTTTTTGAAAGTTGTATCAATATCATTGTCCTTATATGAATGCATACCGCTTTTCTTCTTATAATTTTTTTGTATAACATTTAGAAAAAATATATTTTTATTTCATATTTATCATAAAATAAAAGTATTCATCAATTTAAAAAAATACAAATCATATTTTAGTTACGTATTTCCAGCATGTCGTGTCCTTCATTTGTAAAAAATAGTGTGTCGGTATTGTGTCATATCCGTGTCCCGTGTCAGTGTTCATATTTCATAGGTATTTTTTTAAAATCAAGTAGAATCTTGGAATAATGTCAAAACAAATACTTTCGGTCTTCAAGCATATGCAAGGAATCCAATAAAGTGATTAACGCAATAGTTATGGATTTTGAGTTTTAGAGTCAGGGCCATCTAAGCTAGTAAGAAATAAGTTGGACCCTCAATTCCATATGATTCTGGAGAAATCCAGATTACAACTTGAAGAATGCAGTATAGGAAAGACTGGACTCGGAGTTACTGACTTTCTCAACAATGCATTTCATTAATAATACATTCCTTTTTTCCAGCTTTTCTGTGTTTTTTGTCGTTTTGTTGGAGTTGATTAAGAATTTTGATCCATGGTGCATGCACTTGAGTGAATATGACATCATGGATTCGATTCAAAATATGAGCCTCCACAGTCCATTCCTAAGGAAGATAAAGTAGATTTCATACTGAAGCAAAATCGGGCCATTAGATGTTTTTTGTAGTAGGTAAGGGGTTGGTTCAATTTTTTTCTGTGGGTTATTGTCCCTTGTAGTCTGTTTCCATATAACGATAGCTATTTTCATATTGTTGCAGGGGAAGGACCGATATCCTTACCCCGTTGGTTACGAAGCTCTTCGAACTCACAATGGGATTTCTTATAAAATGGAAATCCATGAAGGTACTAAAGGTCCTATATTCCAGGTTTGTATTGAATGGAAAGCTTCTTTGATATCTGACATTAGTTAATTCTGGTTCTGAGAATGAGTGGAAACAGTGTTCATTATCTTGATTTGCAGATCACTTCCAGTGATAGTCAATCTTGTTCTGGACAAACTCCAGATATAGCTTTGGAGAACTTTCAGAAGAAAGGTTTTTCGCGCATAAAGTTGTGGCATGGGAAGAGATTTTCCTGCAAGATTGACGGTGTGGAGGTAGATCTTTCTTGCCTCTTTGATTCTGAAGTTCAGGTGTTGTGGAAGCTACGGTTGTGACTAATGCAGGTTATTTTTTGTCATATCAATTTTGTGAAATATTTTGTGAAGCCTATATTGAATGAATCCAAATGGGAACTAAGTATATCTTGTATGAGTATGATTCTAAGGTGAAACTATGGAAACCAAGACTTCTGTGAGTTAAATTTATGTGCACAAGTAAATGTAGATGGATGCAGGAGTCCTCAGATGTTGGTCCCGCAGTGGATTAACTGGTTCATGTAACTGGATTATTAGTTTTCCTTGATATTTAGCTTTCATTATGAAGCATTAGGTTCATTCGCAACATGTTTTCCTTGTGAAATCTTGTATGAATTTCATCTAATTTAAGCTTAAAGCAATTTTCACCTGCTCACCATTGAGTATGGCTGCCTGCAATTTGTTTCATCAGTCTAGGGCTCTCCCTTCGTCATGGGTTGGTAGAGAGGGGGAGTGGTAGTGTGACTGAACATTTCATTTATGCAGAGTGGATAAATTTACCGTTGTGTTCTGAAAAGAAGGGATGAGCAAAAAAGACCAAGCAGTTGTGAATACACCTGGGCCAGATTAGGTGCTGGTCTTGACTAAAGGACATTTGATTACTTGCTAGGATCAGTGCTTTGCTATGGGAGTTTAGATAGAAGAAATGAATACACACAGGTAGAAATAATTGGAGTTGTTAGATCCCAGGTAGAGGTTTTTTTTTTCTTTTACCCGTATACATCACTTAGTCTCTGGTTGCATGCATGGTTTTCTGTTGTCATAGTAATATATTTCTGTAGTCACATGGGGAAATCCAGACTGGTGAACTTCAGATTCACTAACCATTTCAGAGCCTTAGAAGATGCATTCCCATGTGCATATAACATTAAAAAAAATAAAAAGTCATCGAGAACTCATATGCTTTTGATGTCCAGCTGAACAAAGTTAACTTCAAAATGTTTGTGAATGCTTAAAAAGTACGAAGGACATTTCATCTCTATGAAGTATGAATCATTTCAGTCGCTGGACTTTTTTCTCATATGATATTATAAGGACTCTTTTTAATGGTTTGGTAGACACTTGCAAAAGACCATATCCAGTGATTTCTTCTCTTTTCAACCTTAATTTTTTTTCCTTTTCTGGAGCTTTCTCACATGTGTTATTTGCATATTGTTTTAACTGCGATTTTGATGTTTTAAATGTCATATGCAGTTTTTTGGATTTAGAAATGCACTTGTCCAGAGGTTGCTGAGGGAAATGGTGGCCAACGTAAATGGAGCCGAGGATGGAATTTCGCTACTTACTAACTTCTGTAAAGGAGCTTCTTTCAAAAAGGGTGATAATCTATGCCCAGAGTTGTGCACAGATCCTGATTTAATGCCATATCTGGCAAAACCTCAAATTACAAGAAAGAGAAGTAGGAAATCTAAAAGCGTAAAAAAGAGGTTAACATGTGGGGCTACCTGTAAGAGAAACCAACCCCAACTTCTAGCTAAGATTGACTTTTCAGGTTCTAAACAAAACAAGCAAAGGAGTGAGAATGATGCTAATCCCATGACTTTCCCTACTTTTGATGAAGAATGTGGCATCTGTGATGACGATGGAACTTTGCCTGTACACATGAAGTTTGAACCTGGGAAAGATGCTTCTTCACAAGTTAATGTCTTGTCTTACACATCTGATAAAGTTTCTAATAATCCTGAAGTGAAATCCTGCCTAGCCCAAGAGGAGAGTATACTTGATTGTGGAAGATCTATGTCTGCTTCTCTAGTTCATGTTAACTTCCTTGAAGATGAAAAACCTGTAAGGGCATTCTTTCATTTAGTATCTCTCTTTAAAAACCTTCCCTGCAAGTTGGAATCAATTAAATTTGTTAAATGTTGTTATCTGCACTGTTAGCATGGTCTTCTTTATGACATCTTTTGTGACATTGGTAAAGAAATGACAGCAGATAAAGTTTGTTTTAGAGATTTCTGAGCAAAATTGTAATGGCTTTTCATAATTGCGCATTTGTATGTAATTCCTATTATTAGTCAATTGATGTATGGCTGGGGATCCTTACTATCTCGCAGCTGGACAGGTTACAAAATATAGAAGTCCAAAGACATAATTCCTCTACCACAAATGAAGACAAATATGAAGAAGTACCAGCAGTACTTGAATCACTACATGTCAACCCATTAGTTTTAGAGGACTCCGAAGCCAACAATTTTGTACATCTCTGTGCCCCTGATACCTGTGATAGCCTTCAAGGTATGATATTGTTTTTTTTTTTTCAGTTCTTACAAATGTTTTAGACTTGATTGTTAAATGGAGCATTGTATTTCATATTCCACTTCTTTCTAATGGTCATTGACTTCGATGCAGAAAATGCCAATTTTGCAGATACTAGATGCAAAATGGATGAACCTTGCAATGAAAGAGCTGAGCTTGCTGCAGCTCTTGTGCCCTCATCCAATGGACTAATTAATGGTTCACATCCTAAAGAAGAACCAGCGTCATGCAATTCAAATGATAGTCCTGAACAGAATGATTTTGATTCAGTTGGTGAGGAAATAGCTAAGTCCATGATGACAGTTCTCCTTCCCCAAGCACTTCCTCTTCTTAAGTATTCATCCAGGAAGAAGAAGAAGAGAAGAAATGATGTTTTGAAAGATTCTCCTTTTCACAGAAAACCTGAAAATGAACATAACAGAAGCAGGCCTTCCGTGGATGCTGCTTCTGCTGGTAAGTTCACAGCTGCAGTTGTTTATTTTTATTTTTGAGTCTATATGGATGGTATGACTTCACTTAACAATCAAAATATTATTTGGTGGTTCTGGTGTCATCTTGTAGATGAGTGATGATTTTCTTCTTCAAATTATATTTTTTTGGCAACTAATATCCTTTAAATTCTTGCAGCTGGAATGCTTTCCATAATTTCTACTTTGGCAGGGCAAACAGCACCAAATTCAGGTCTTGGTTCGGCTGCTTCATGCTTGGAAAAGTCTTTTGCTCTTGACAGTTTTGAGAATGATCAAAATGAGGAACCTATAGTGAACAGGGTGTCACTAGCTTTGGATATTGAAGCTGTTGAATCTAATTTGGGAAAAGGAATGCTTGGTCATGATGGTAAAGAATACCTTTTTGGGGTTGATGCAATTAAGAAATCATCCTCTTCTCATAATGAGGCAAATGGCAATGGAAAATTGTTCTGTCTTGAAGAACTTCCGGATGCTTCCGGAGTGTGGCTTCAGAACAATGATGTCCCTACTCTTGTTTCTGCTTTGGATGGCACATGTCCTGGTCAGAACACTCATACTAGAAGATCTGAAGGCAATTGTTTGAATTCAAATAATAGTTCTATACTCCTTGAATCGCAATCTAAGAAAGAAGAATTCGATGCTGTACCTGATTTTGTTGAAGGTAACGTTTGAGATGAATGTCTAATGTTCTATTCCTAACTTATAAGATGAAATATCTTCTTCCGCTTGCTTCCATGGTGAAGAACATATCCTTTTTTCTTCATGAATTGGTTGCAACAAAGAAATTGCAAATTCCAACATCAATGAAAAATCAAAAATATATGACCTTTAAATTAATGTTTCAGGATTTTTAAGATACTTCTATGCTGATTTTGTTTCATGGTTGTAGGTAGAATCGAATGTAATGCTAGTTCAGCCCAAATATCAGAAAAGGAAGGAGTGATTGAGGCAGGCAATGCACCACTTATTCCAAGTCCTGCTTTTGTGTCTTCCAGCAGACACCACAATGCTCCTCTTTCAGAGACTATAATTTTCCAAAACATGATAGATGGTTATGCTCTAAGGACAAACCATGACATTGACATTCTGTGTGCCCCAGGTTCATGCCAAGTAAGTATGTCCAGCGACAACCTTGACATTGGGGTTTCAGGTTGTGTTGGAGCCAGGTTTGGTGATCAACTTGATAGTTTGTATGATGAAAAGTCACGGGAAACTATGATCTACAATAGCACTTGCCTTGTATCACAAGATCAGGCATTAGTGCCAGCCTCTGGCAAGAATATGTCAGAACTTTTTGCTGATTCTGCCTTACGATTAGAAAGGCATCCAACCTATGTTGGAAATGATGTTACTAGACATCAGAATGCTGCAGTTTCTTACGAGTTTGAAAAACAATGGATGAGTTTTTGTGATGATCATTGTTATGACAAGGAAGTTCAATGTAGTACACAAGTAAGGCCTCTCATGAAAGTGGAACTTAATAATAAGGTAGAAGGCATTAGCAAGCTTGTTGGTTGCTACTCTCATCCCATTCGAATTTCATCAGTGACACTGACCAGGAAAGTGCATGAGATTTATGTTTGTGTTTCATGTGGTGTACTAGAAGAAAGAGAGAGAAATTTGTTTGTGTACAGTATACAAATTACAGAACCTAGTCAAGGATGCCCATCTTTTATTGGTCATACATCAGTTTCCCTGCCAGTTCTAAAAGACACCTTCGGGCGACCAGTAAGTTACCAAACATGTGCTTTTCTGGTGCTTATGATTCTGTTCCATATGTGGTGACCATACTGATTGGCCTTCATTCTTTTGTGTTATCTCCACTAGATTGCAGTTGACAAGTTTGGAATTGAATTTACCCCAAATGCACAAGGTCTTGTTTTACTTGATGGCATAAAAGCTCCATACTGCAGGTTGAAATCTTCACGGATTCTAGCCTGAAAAGTTTTTATCCCCAAAAGGGTGAAGTATGGGCACTAATTAAATTTCTGAAATATGTCCCAGGGAATGCAAATATGATTGTCTTTGTTCATCCTGTGCATCACATTGCTTTGAGGAGTGTGCTGTAAAGATTGTACAAGTAAATCTTGGTTTTGTTTCAGTCATTATGAAGTTAAAAACTTTTCACCCCGTTCAGTGTATACTAGTTTGTGAACCTGACCAGCTGATTGCTGTGGATGTGAGTGGGAGAATGTACCTGTGGGTAATGAATCCAACCTGGAGGTGAATTCCTCCTTTCCTTCCCTGCAACCCCCTTCTCTGATAAATTTAGTTATGCATTCAACTACTCTAGGAGCCATTGCCTTGCATCTATCACTTTTTATTTATAGTCTTTTTAAAATTCTCTACCTACTGAATAATATTTCCCATGTTGTATGATTTATTACTGTAACACTAATGTCCTTTCTCGATACTCCATCAGTCATGGGGAACAGCTTGTGCCTTTGACAACTATTCTCTAGGAAGAGTCATGTGATTGTAGTTTTTTGTGTTGTACAAAATATTGGATGCAGTGATTTTAATCCAATGAAAGCAGTTCCTCTGTGACTCCCTACTGAACAACTACACCAGTATACTGGGTGGTGGAAATATTACAATGCTCGTCTGTCTTTGAAACGCATGCGGCAAGTCCATCTTTGGAGACTTTGATCCTATATGGGGAAATTTGGGACATAGATGACCTTTTAAGACTTGTGGAAGTTGGTTGGATGAATATTGATTTACAAGTTGATTTGAAATTCAAGATACTCACTGGTTCAAGATACACTCTTGTAGTCTCTATTTTACCGGAAAGTGATCGGGAATTATAGTTTGGTGCTGGGGTTACAGTGGTACCTCATTTCCTCTAGTGGGATTAGAAATGAGAAAGATTTGAGGGACTACGTGTTACGGTTACAGGCCTCCTCAATGGATCCTCGGACATACACCGGCAACAATCCATATGAATCACTTGGACTATCCAACCACCACAGAAATTCAGTGATTATATTTGGTTTCCTTCTCATGCCCATAAACTGTTAGGAATTTGTTAATTTGATTTCCCCTCCTTTGCCCATAAACTGTTAGGAATCTATTAATTTGGTTTTTCCTCTAGTAAATTTGTTAATCTGTTAACAGATTATAGTTTGTTGATTGGTTAGGTTGCTGGGCCACGTGCTTTTGCACCGTCCTCCTCTCTTTCCCCAGTTTGTTAGGCTCCTCTTTCCCCACTTGTATTTAGCCCATCATGGTGCTAGGCATAGGAGATCAGAGAAAGTATTCTGCCTTCTTGCTTCTTCTCGTGTCTGCTTTCTGTCCTTCTCTCTCTCGTTTTGTCCTCTCTATCTCTCTCTCGATTTCCTCATTCCCTTTTCCCTCTTTTCCCTACCATTTTCTCTGTTGAACTCCCCTTCCCTTTCTTCAGTTTTCTCTTCCCATCTCCCTCTAATCTCATTTGTTGCTGTGCCGATTGCACGCTACCACAGCCGCGCACATATCATTTTGGGTGAGTCTTGGGGTGGAGTTGGCAGCGATGGTTGTGGAATCTTACTCAAAGGCGCCATGAACAAATTGGTAGTCGTCGGTAAGAGAGTGTTTCGCTCAAGTCTGGTGAGCGACTGCCGGATTTCAGTCAGGGAAGACTGGATTTGTGCCATGGTGGAACCCATGTAGGAAGTGTTTGCGATGAGTCTGTCAGTGGCCTGTTGGAAGTCCTTCATCGTGTTGGCAAGCTCGGCGATGGATGTGTCGAGTGCCTGTTATTTAGTCAGCGCCATGTTCTCTACCTTGTCTTAATGAGAGCACCAATAATATGTGCGCGGCTATGGTGGCGTGCAATCGGCGCAGCAACAAATGATATTAGAGGGAGATGGGAAGAGAAATCTGAAGAAGGAGGGGAAGGGGAGTTCGATAGAGGAAATGACAGGGAAAAGGGAATGGGGAAATTGAGAGAGAGAGATAGAGAGGACAGAATGAGAGAAAGAAAGAGAAGGACGGAAAACAGACAAGAGAAGAAGCAAGAAGGCAAAATACTTTCTCTGATCTCCTCTGCCCAGCACCATGATGGGCTAAATACAAGTGGGAAAAGAAGAGCCTAACAAATTGGGGAAAGAGAGAAGGACAGTGCAAAAGCACGTAGCCCAGCAACCTAACCAATTAACAAACTATAATTTGTTAACAGATTAATAGATTTGGGAGAGGGAAAACCAAATTAACAAATTCCTAACAGTTTATGAGCAGGGGAAGGAAATTAAATATAATCGCCGAATTTCGGTAGTGGTTGGATAGTCCGAGTGATTTATCATGCAACTGTGGATTGTTGTCGACTTTTGCCCGAGGAGCCATTGAGGAGCCCTGTAACCGTAAAATTAATGATACGTGCGCGGCTGCGATGGCGTGCAATCGGTGCAGCAACAAATGAGATTAGAGGGAGATGGGAAGAGAAAACTGAAGGAGGGGAAGGGGAGTTCGACAGAGGAAATGACAGGGAAAAGAGGGAAAAGGGGAAAAGGAAATGGGGAAATCGAGAGATAGAGAGGACAAAACGAGAGAGAAGGACAGAAAGTAGACACGAGAAGAAGCAAGAAGGCATAATACTTTCTTTGATCTCCTTTGCCTAGTACCATGATGGGCTAAATACAAGTGGGAAAAGAGAAGCCTAACAAACCGGGAAAAGAGGGAAGAAGGGCAGTGCAGAAGCACGTGCTTTAGCAACCTAACCAATTAACAAATTATAATCTGTTAACAGATTAATAGATTTGGGGGAAAGGAAACCAAATTAACAGATTCCTAACAGTTTATGGGCAGGGGAAGGAAACTAAAAATAATCGCCGAATTTCGGTGGTGGTTGGATAGTCCGAGTGATTCGTTGTGCAGTTGTGGATTGTTGCTGGCGTATGCCTGAGGAGCCGTTGAGGAGCCCCATAACCGCAATATTACCCTTCCCATCAAGAGAACCTTGTTCTCAAGGTTGAGCAGCCTCCCATGTAATTTCCGCGGCATATCATCCTTTAGATCGGAGGGAATGATGGGTTGAATAAAGTATCCGTTTGAACCGATGCGTTCACCTCTGCACTCAAGCTTATCATGGCTCTCAATTCCAAACCTTATGTACCTCAAAACGTTCTCAAATTGCTCTGTGACAATTTGTGGGCCCTGATCAACAACCTTGTTGAAAGGATTGCCGATGGTTCACCAAATAGCGCACGCCTTAGCTTTCTCAACTGTCTTATTGTAGACTTTCTCATGCACGAATGTCTTAGACTCGGCACAACGACATTGTCCCTGATTGAAAAATAGAGCAGCGGAAACAAGCTCAGCTGCTTCATCAATGTTCACATCCTCAAACACAACTTTGCCTTTGAGCTCTAAGTTCACCAGCTTAAGATTACTGTTGGCAGCTAACTCAAGCACAACTTTGCCTGTCTCCATTGATTCCCTGAAAGCAACCTTGTCCACATCCATATGGCCTGCAAGTTTCATTGCTGCAAACTTCACAACCATATGGACCCTTGTAGTTGCTGAATCGGTGCCAGATAGTAGTCTCATTATTGGAGGGACTGCTGAACGACTGCTATGCCACATTAGAACAGAAGATATTTCCTTTCCTGCATTCTGTTGTTCTATCTCTCGTCTAGTCACTGTCTTTTCCCTCTACTCTCCCTGTCTCTTTGTTGAAACCCTCTCTCTGTCTCTTTGTCATTTTCTCTCTCTCCCGAACTCTCCTTCTTACCTTCTTCCCTTCTAGCTTTCCTCTGCTGAACTCCCCTCCTTCCATCTTCTTCTCTATTCTCGCTTTCTTCCTGTGTTGTCGGCGACCTGTGCATACATCACTACGTAGGATTCCTTGTATGAAGGCAAAGAAGGTGGGGGAGAAAGAGGGAGGGAGGTGGGTTTAGGTGTCCCTTTTCAATGTTCTTGTCTTGGCATGGTTATTTTCCATGGAGGAGTTTATTCAGTCTCTCTTTGCTCCTTTCTTTCTAGAGTTCCTAATTTTCCTTTGGTTGGATCTTTTCATGTGAAGAACCTCTATATTTCTTATCTTGTGGCAAAAGGGTTTCCCATGTAAAAGGCTCTTCAAATGGATCCCTTAAGTGGGCCTTCCACTAGTTTAATATTAATTATGAGCTTTAGAAGGAAAATTCATTGACAAGTTGGTGGTGAGAGTGGCAAGTTCTTTCAATGTGTCTTGTCCTTGAATTGTCTTACCATTGCTTTTGTTTGTGCAGCAGCCTAGCAGGTAATTGATCCACTCGATTCTAAATCTCAAGCCTTTCCTACTTGACATTACCATATATTCAGACAATTCTAGAATTAGTATGTTCTTTCTGATATGCTACATCTTATTTGTGAATATATTTCCAATTCCTTTTCCCATTAATCACTTGCAGTGCACAAACTGAAGAATATGTTTTACCAAGCTATGAATTTGTGGCTTCTTGCGTAGTGGAATTGAAGAGAATTCCAAAGTCCACTGCTCTAGTGCTTGGGCATAATGGTTATGGGGACTTTAGTTTGTGGTACGTAATCTTTGCAATATCAAAAAGATTGTTGCTGGCTTGCTGCATGTTATCTTTTATTTTGTATGACTTTCATTTTTCCCCGATTATACTACATTTTCTTGTTGCATGCAAAAAATTTGTGTAGTTACTGTCTCTTTATTTTGTGATTTGTAAATCCAAACCCTGCTATCAGTTCTACATCGATAAGTAATATATTACCTCGTTTTAATAAATTTACCACTTTCAGAGATGCAATTCTAGGATTGGTGACCTCAAATTATAAATCTAAAATGTATGAAATCCAAGCACACCCTGAAAATCTCATAAAAGAATGTTTTGATCTGTTACTTTACATAGTGAGCCTTGTGGATTGTTTGATGTCATATTTTTTGTAATAATGGATTTTCCCAATCACTACATACCATTCCCTGTAAATTCTTTTTCTATTTTACTGGCATTTTTCTTCCTTTCCCTATCACTCTCAGCTGCAAATGAGCCTTGTTAGACCAAGTAGAAATCAGATCTTTTTGACATTTGCTAATGGGTGTGTGTCTTTGTTGCATTTCATCAAGGGATATAAAGAAACGCACAGTTTTATCAAGCTTTTCTGCTCCAGTGGATTCAGTTCTTCAGTTCCTTCCTGTGAGTTTGCTGAGTTGTCAAATCAAAGACATGGTTAATGACAAGCTTGATGAAGAGTTCATGACAAAACTCATGGCAGCAACCACGTCGTGGTTGTTAGAGCACAAAGGAAAAAATGCCTTTTCTCACGGGGAAGGAGATGATATTGCTGTCTGGCTTCTTATATGCACCACCTCGGAATCTCTTGATCAACCCAAAAATCAATCCAGCGAATGCCAAATGAATCGAGCTGGCTGTTGGAGACTAGGTCTGCTCATTAAGAATACGGTGATCCTGGGAACTCAACTGGATCCAAGGTGCTTTTGCGTTTTGTTTGTAATGACAGCCTTTGTGTTGTTCCCATGGATGGAAATATCATAATTAGTCATGACTATATCAGGCAGTACGTATTGATATTAAATATATTGAAAAGAAAAAAAATATTTAAAAATCATAAACTGACAGAGCTATTAACGGATATGTTGTCAATATAATAACATATCATGATATTATCACGATATTAGAAAATATCGGCATCAAAAGAGCTGATATCTATTCATATTGGCCACTGTTTGCATTTGTGGTACTTGTTCCATTTTAAGTTTGTTCCTAGACAATTGGCATTCCTAAACTGTCGCACTAATCCATAGCTCCTTGCTTTCCATTATTATCCTCTGTACAATGGCCTAGTTACAGGATAACAACTAGATAAGCTAAAAGACATTGGAGAATAAATGTGGGCTTGAGAATAAAAAACATTATTATCCTCTGTAATACACGACATTTAACTGGGTCCATGCACTAAGGCAGTTTCTTCGTCTTTTTTAAGTTTTTTAAGCTAGGAAAGTCTCTAGTGAGACATGGGGTATGGTTTTTATAGTATATTCTTAACTTGATGTTAGGGTGTGTTAGCTTTTAACCAAATCAGGCTTCAAATGTTCTAGGGACGCAAATTCCTTTTTTTTTTCTGCATTAAAATGTAGTGGTCTCACTGGTTATCTAATTACTTTTAGCTTAAGTTATTCCATTGGAATAAGGATTTTAAAGAGTAAACTTTATGTGTATGCTGTATGTCACGCCATTTTGCTGTTATGACAGGTCATGCTTCTCTGTTTCTCTCTTTTTTTTTTCATTTTATAGGAAGATTCATGGTTTTAAATGGTTGTATAAAAAAAAAAACCTCTTATTTCTGATCGTCTGGATGCATCAAACATCCTTCCTTTAATGTTTGCTTCCAATTTTTCTTGCTTGATAAGCTATTTTCATCCATGTGGCTGCCACCTCTTTATAATCAGATGGTGTAATAACAAAAAAATCCCATCAGCTGATTATTCATTGCATCACCTGAAATGAAATGCATGTGCACTTAAAGATGGCCCAAATTTGTTTTGTGTGACCAGTTTGTTTGTCCAAACTCAAAAAGCACGCAGACCAACTTGATATGAATTTTGAATGGGGATTATTGGTGATAACAAAGGGACCGGGCCAAAGGTCCAGGACCATAACAACCACTAATCTTGTCCGTAGGGTGGGTGCAAAGCCTCCAGTGGTATAGATCAATTATATTTTTGGGCTCCATTAGTTATGCTATATGTATGTAGCATTTGTACTGGGATTTTTATTGTAATTTTAATAACACATTTTATTGTTGTTTTTCTTTTTATAATTTTATTTGTTGAAAATAGTGAAACTACTCTTTCTTTTTGCCCGTGAGTTTTTTTTTTTTTGGAGTTTTTTCACATAAATTTGGTGTTTAGTTGTGCGACTATTTATTATTTTACAATTACTAATCTCTCGAATTCCTAACAACTCAAATATGGAGTAACAAGTTTTTAAAATCTTTAGCTGGCTAGCCTAGCCCATCCCCCTTCTCCATCTCATTTCCCCACATATCTGATATCTCCCCACTTTTTGTAACATAATAGTTTTCAGTTGCCTTTTACAGAACTGTTGCAATCGGCAACTTAGCTGGTCACGGGATCATTGGCACCCATGAAGGACTTGTGTACATGTGGGAATTGTCGACCGGAGCTGTAGTTGGAGCCCTACATAACTTTGAAGGTATGCTTCTAATTTTGGCCATTTAGCCTCCTGTTTTTCTTTCTTTTAATTAATTTTGAAGGCAAAAGTCCTTATATTTCTCTCAAGTTGTGTCACCAGAGCTGCCTCATAATATCAAACTCAGCATTTCATGTCAATTGCTCATACATCTAGTGTTTTGTAACTCTTATTGTGCCTTTTTTTTGGGGGGGGGGGGTTGTTACCGGTGAGGGGGGAAAGGAAAAGTTGAGAAAATTTGCAAAAGCGCAGAGTGCACTTGGAAACTAAGAGATGTGAGTTCCTAATTTGGAGCAAACTATCATCATTGAGGATTTTGAAGGTTCTGCCTGTAGATACCAAGATGTCCATCCTTAAATTCTTCTTAAATGGGTCTATCATCTGGTTTTCTTTATTATAGCAAGTTAATTATATATATATTCCTTGGAAATAAGGAATATGTTACATTGGTGGTTTAGGCAGAAAATAGCTATTTTGTCCCGGAATAACAATTACTACCATCACTATCACCACTACCATTGCCACCATTAACACCACCACTGCGGTCATTGCCACCACCACCAGAGTCGGCACCACTGCCATCACCGCCAGTTACCACAATCACAGCCACTGCCAAGGTTACCAGCAACACTAGGAATATCTATTCTCACTACCTTAGGAATAATTAATCCTCATCTCCCTTATTATTAGTTATTAACACTTCTTTTGTAATAAATATTTCCAAGGGAAGAAATATTCTTGCCAAAATATTTAATCAAATGAGATTTTGAATATTCTGACCTTTATTCTTGTTCAATACTTCTATATATTGATTTTCTCAATTAATTGTAAAAAGTATCAACCAGTTGCTATTCTATACCATTTGATTTCCTTCAATCATAGATAAGCACTGTCGGTTCTTTTTTCTTTTCCTTCTTCTGGAGAAAGGAAGCAATTAACCAGAAAAAGCTAGTTACTAAATAGAGTACAAGGCTTCTCCTAAGGATAATCATTCAGTGAAAGGAAAAATGAAAATCGATGAAGTTAAGCCTTCTGATCCCTTTGGATACTGAAATTTCAGAAAAAAAATCCATGGGGAAAACAGCAAAAGAAAGCTACTGTACTCTGTAACAGATTATAAGAAGGAATTCAACAACCCATAATTTCATTTATTTGTGTATTTTTAAGTTTATTAAGAAATAAGATGCAGAGATATGTGGAAAACCATTTGAACCTGTCCTGACGCTTCCCGTGATGGCGTGCACAGACGTAAAAGATGCTTGCCATTCCCTATTCCAGTAGACTTTAAAGGCATCACTTTGTTTTGATGATTTGTAATGATCAACCGTGATGAAAATATTGGTAAGGTATCGGTAGCAGTTGATATCTAACACATCAATAAATATATATTGATAACAAATATATTGATAAAGAAAAAAATTAAGGAATTGTAAGTTGATAAGGCTGTATCAGTTATAATAATAGATGTTTTGACTATTAGCATATATATCGTGATATTATCTTAGTATCCCGTCAATATTTGCATCCAGTGTGATAAACATCCTTTTACTAACTTCCATTCTTAGGGTCAGGTGGCGGTGTGTCAGATATAGCGACCGATGATTCAGAGCCTGCTGCCATGGCCATAGCTGGTGAGAATGGGCAGCTGTGGATTTACCTTCACTGCTGAGGCGTTCTGCAAACAAGCTAAAGAGCAACTGCTTTGATTTTTGGTAAGTGTTTTTCTTCGGACAAAAAATTTGCAGAGGTAGGTCCAAAAAACCTGATACGCTATCCTTGTGATTAGGTTACATGGTTTGGGTGTCACAAGTCAAACATAATGAGATTCAAGCCCTTCTTTGGATCTTAAAAATAATAATGGAGAATAATGCATAAATAACGTATCTAAATCTATATTGTAATTTTCACAATATGATATATGACTTTTGCTTTACGGTAGTTGTTCTCTTTTATTTAAAGAGTAAGATGCCAGCATTTCTCCCTTCTCACTTTCTCTTGCCAGATGAGAACACCTGTTAAAGAGCCTTTAGTTTTGTTTTAAAATTGAAGGGCAAATGAAGAAGATTAACCACCCACTTCTCGCAAATGTGCCCTTTATTTGTCCCATACCTCTCCTCATTACACACATTTTATGAGTTAAGTATGTCGTTTATAGGACATAAAGAGGATTTGTTTCTCGAATACTTAATAATATTTTTTTAATTAAAAATTAGAGCCATTAAAAAGGCATAAATTTTCAAATATTTAATATCATGACCTTTGATTACTTTCACAAATAATTATATATTTGAAATATTTTAACAACTTAGACATGCTTGCTTTCCATGCTTGATTTATGCATTCAAATCTCATCTATGCAGCCTTACTGTAATCATTGGGACTGTCTTAATTTGTATTGCCCTTTCCGTGGGACCTTCGTAACGGCCTATTGGGAGGCCGCTTGCAATGTGGTAGATCTGGAGTTAATCTCTTGATTGATCATTTTATCACGATGGATTAAAAAAATACCTTGAACTAAAACTTGTTATTGATGATGGTAGAGCTTTTTTACGAACTCCTCAAGGAATTGCATGTTTTAAGTAAGAAATTTTAGTATTAAAATTGTCAATTTTTGTGTGGAAAGAAAG